>CM034052.1:7949770-8031257 GCA_019804595.1 Bruguiera parviflora | reverse complement strand
TTCTCGAACTATCTTGGCCTCGTGAATCGAATACGCGTCATAAAGCTCTAGACTCGTGAATTGCCGATTTTGGACTTCCGAAATAAACCGAACATGCGCACCTCAAGGTTCAGTTCCCGTTTATCGCGGATTTTCATTTTAAAAAAATCCGTGTACACTTGTGTACGTAAATTTGAAGCTTTATTATCATTTTTCTACAGGATGCCCAACCGGGGTGGTGGCGCAGTTGGCTAGCGCGTAGGTCTCATAGCTTCTGAGTTATCCTGAGGTCGAGAGTTCGAGCCTCTCTCACCCCAATATTTTAGTTCTGAACTTCTTTTTGGCATCTATCTTTCCTTCCCTATTAGCGAGTGGCCTAACCGCCATCCTTAAATGTGTAGTGAACTATGAAAGCAACCATTAGTTTGGACTTTGGTCGATTCCCCTGGCCCACTTAATTATTTATTGCAAAAACGTTGGCTCGATAATTATTGATCCGAGCTTTGAACAAGTTTGCTTTAATTCCTGCTACGTTAAATGGCTGGCTCGAGATTTAGTCCACATCATTCCCCCTCCAAAGGGCAGAGATTCCGATTGGTCCAAGGCGTAGTTACAAGCCCAAGGCCCAAATTAGGTATTGGAAATTTGGAACCAAAGGTAACCAAATTTGGAAATTTGTTTTGGTCAATTCAGAGAGCTTATCAAAGTGTGGCATGAACATAGTGACAACGATATGGCTTCAAATGTACCGAGGCCTGTCAGAATCCAACATTCGAAGAAGTTTTCAAAGTGTGGTATGAACATAATGAAAACAGCAATTGTTTGTGAAACCCATGCAACTTAAAAAAAAAATCGCCATGAATTATTGCATCTGGGACAGGATGAGGTATACACCATGGTATGAGAGACAGTCTCTATCCCCTCAACCCGTGACATGGAACTAGACATTTGGCAAATCAACTTACAAAAGGATATGGGTAAGCAATACCATCATGCACACCAAATTTCTAATTTCCAATGGAAAATATAAGTAGCACATTGAAGATAGAGATCCAAATGTTTGACAGGAATAGTACATACATAGAACATGGAGCTAAGTGCCCAGCCATGATATGGCAACCCCTGAGACAGGGACTTGGAAGAAGAATTTAACTCGTCTTGGTGGTAGAGGTAGAGGTTTCAGCCTCTTCTGTTGATCCATCCGTAGATGTGGTAGAATCAGCAGTTGATGAAGATTCAGTGGAACTTGAATCATCATCTGCCGAACTAGAGGCAGAAACAACTCCCTGAGCCTCTGCTGCTGCCTGCTTTGCTTTTTTGGCTCTATCAATGACATCTGCCTGCACATAACCAATGGATCAAGTAAGTGCACATAAGATAGAAAGCAATATTGTGCTAAGAAGTTCCAAGGATTCGAATCTATTCAAAACTCATGGGTTTAAACTCGAAGAGATCCAAACCTCAACCAGTCAATTGAAGAAAATTTATTGTCCTGTTGTTTAATATAAAATAATATCTTGAGATCTCTCAATAAGTAGATTCTGTCTTTCTCAATTAGAAAAATGTACACAAATATGCACATCTACGGAGGGTGAAGTCAGATTCAAAACTAACTTAACCCAATTGCGCCCTAACATACTACAGTAAATTAAAATTAGAGACTGAAAAGGTAGAAATAAGTCCTATGATTATAGCAATGATATGGAAGTTGACATTCCAACAATGAATAATAATCAATTTTCAAAGAGACATCCCGTAGAGTTGTTGAACAGTTCGGGTTCTGTTGACTACGTTAATCTAACATACATATAGCAACCTATTGAATTCACTACCTGGAATTCCTGTATTTGCTTTTGTTGCTCAGCTTGCAACTTGCCAATCGTACTCAAAACCTCCCCAACTGCAGATTCAACACGTTCATTAAGTGCTTCTGCTAGAGCCTTTCCCAGAAAAAATGCGTCCAATATACTCTTGCTTTCACCATCACCTGCAAAGTTGAGCATCTCATTTGTCTATGCCAAAACTTAGAGCTGCAAAAGAAGGGAATTCTGCCACAGTTGGCTGTCCAGTGTCTGATATCAGAAATACTTGTATTTCCTTATTTTTCGAGTATTATCACTTATAAAACCTTACTTCACCTTGCTACCTATGAGAAAAGTAGTTTATTTATGTTTCAGGAAGTTATGTAACCGAAGTCCATAATTTAGTCTAATTAGTTCAAGTCATAGAAGAAAAGCATGTGCAAAACCAAAGAGTCAATGTAATAAGCAAGTATTTATCCTTGGGTAGTGCAATACCATGAATTGATAAGTAAATTATGTTGACTATAAAAGCAATAATGGAGGAAAGCACTTCAAATTTTCTCTCTCTTTCTCACCAAAGAATAATCAGCTTGTTTCTAATGACAGATATATCTGCAGATCCAAATAACCACCTACAAATGTGAAACACCCCGGGAGTTCAAAACTAAGATGTCTAAATTCGTAGGTCTCAAGTTCAAATATGGGATTGTGGGTCATGGTGAAGATGGATGTATTAGGACTGGGAGAGTCACCCCGCACAGTAATTCTTAGATGCAATAGGTCTTCCTCTAGAACCATAAAAGAAGATTAAGAATTTGTCTACCTTGGAAGTAAACCATAGCCTAAACTCAAAAAGGTATCTATATCAAGGAAGTCCATTGAATTTCACCTACAGGCGCAGCAAAGAACAATCAGAAAACAAAAGAGTTATTGGAAACAAAAAACAAAAAAAAAAAAAAAAAAGAGAAGCAACTTTCCATCTCTAAAAGAAAAGATAGAGATAGAGGGAGAATTGAATGCATAACAGCTTTTATTAGAAGAATTCAAGAATCTCGAACTATTTTCCACCTCGTTTTCTGTTCTATTCTTTGTTGTACACTTCAAACATTTTAATGAACCAAACAAACGAAAAACATTTTTATGTAATGCATAAAACGTATTATCCACCCAGAGGTCCACGATTTCCAGAAGTGTAGGTTGTCTCAACCACCACCTAAATCAATATAGGCGAAATATCCGACCCCACATCAAAAACCCAGAAAGAAGAAAAAAAAAAAAAATTTTTTAAAAAAGAAAAGAAAAACAAAAGGCGACCAAGAGACATTAGAGTTTATACCGGAACCAGAACTGTCGGAAGAATCAGACGAGCTGCTATTGCATCGCAGACTGGTCCTATTCCTAGGTCTCCCAATCTTCAGACCCAAATGGTTTTTGAGTCTTTTGTCCAAGGAACACGAGATACGAGGTTTAACTGAGATAGGTGCATAGCGATAACGGCTAGTTCTGAACTGGGTTTGGGTTTTTGTTTGAAGAGAATAGAAGCCGGTAGGCGGGGAAACTGATATTCCACTCATGTTAGAAATCTCTTTACTCCCTTTGTCTCTGTCGAACCACCCATGGTCGTTTAAATACACAAAAGGTTGGATTCACCGGACATGGAGACAAGTGGGCTACCGGGTGTTTGCCCAATTGCTGGCTTTTCAAGTTCGGATTTACCCAGTTACCCGCCCCGCCCAAGTACAGTTCCGGGTGTTTTCCCAATTGCTCTGTGTGTGTGTGTGTGTGTTTTTTTTTAATAACTAAATATGATTGTTAAAGACGCATAATAACAAAACATAAAAGCAAAAGGATTAAAAAAAAAAAAGTGACGTGGAGGTTAAGAACGCTACAATAAGCTTGAAAGAAAGTATCAATCACAACAAAATTTTAAGAGGTTTTTTATAATGCCAATTCTCAATCGATTTTAGTAGAACAATTATTAGCAACTAATTTTTTGACAAATTCAAGTCGTTTTGGGTCATGCTATTAGAGCCTATCCACGCCTGTCAGAATACAAAAATTGTGCCACGGTCCTGTATCACCGAATTTGAAAGGCAAAGCTGTAGAAAAATAATATAAGGTGTACAATTTTCTCGTTGGATCCCGTGGTCCCAACGGTTCGGAGCTCAGATAATCCAGAAGGTTATGCGCCGGCGATGGAGGTTGGCACTTCCCGTGTAAAAGCTGCGGTTGCCTCGGAAGGGAATGTTAAATGTCCACTTTTCCTCCCTCTCTCTCTCTCTCTTTCCATTATGGGCCAAGGCTTCTGCATTGTGGGAGAGCGATTGAAATAGTGAAATCAAATGTGTGGGTTCTATAATTTGGGCAATATAAGATTTCAATATTGGACCGAATCATAGCCCAACGGGCTGAGAATCCAACCCATCCTGAGGGATAAATTTGTTTCTGGCGTACCTTACAGCTCTCATTCTGCCGTTGAGTGCCTGTTCTGGCAGCTGGACTCTTGAGTTCGATAGTTGTGGCTCAAATCCTAGCACCAACAGACAAAAAATGATACAAAAAATAATTTTCATTCCCAAGCAAACGTTACCTTTGCGTTTGGGAAGAATATCAAATAACACATTGAATGGTTACATTCACCTAAAACTTTAAGTCAATCAAAAATTAAAAAAAAAAATCATAAACATTACGATTTTATATTAATTTTTTATATTTTAATGATATACAACTTTTTATGTTTTTAGCATGTTTTTTTTTAACGCGTTTTAAGTCCCATTAGTATGTAGTACAATAAAATTGAATTAAAATAAGTAAAATTTAAATATTAAATCTCATTAATATTAATCTGATTTATTAAATTAAAACAATAAAAAGAGACAAATTATTAATTAATGGGTCTAAATAATAAAATAAATTAATTCTTGATATTTTTTTAAACGGAAATTTTAAAATTTTTTATGCATTTAAAAGGTCAAATTAAGAGATAAACAAATTTATAAATAGTATAAATTATAATAAATATTTATATTTTAATGACTTAAATTTTGCACCAATTGTTTTTTATTAATTTTAATAAAATAAAAATTAAACAATAATATTTTTAAAATAAAATAAAAATAATAAAAATATGTAGACTAATTTCACTATCTTTTTTTTAAAAGGTATTTAATTATTTTTTATTTTTATATATTATTTAATAGATAATACTATACAGTAATCATACGGAAGAGGACGAAATGGATTGCTTCGGCTGTGTGGATGCCAGCTATACTAGCTTTTGTGTTTGTGGTACATTTGTTGTTGTCGTATTACACGGGTGGTTCCCGTACGATGCATCTGACTAGCTAACCTCGATTTCGAATTAATCCGCAAATCCATATATAATTCATAACGTAAGTATAATTTTTTAAAATAAAAGGCGAGAAAATTTACCTCCTCTTTTAAAATTTCACCGACCATCAAGTTTTACGTTTTCACTCAAGCTTTTACTGATAGGCAAAAGAATGTTTTTATTTATTTATTTATTTATATTCTTTCTTATCATAAAATTATTGTTCAACGCAAGATCGTCACCCGCGTCAATCAAATCAATACTTTCGTATTCATGTGACCTATAATTTTTCTTTTTCTTTTTTTTTCTGTTCAAATAAAAGATTAGTTTATATGAATTTTAAAAATGTTCCACGTATTCACTGAGTTTGTATTTTAGTAAGAATCCGAGATCGTTAAATCCGAGGGCAAAAAATGCCTCTTAAAATAAACAGTTGAATTGAACCACCAAGGGACCGACTACAGAAAACAAAGTTTAAGCTCGTCATTTCTAAACCAATTTATTATTATAATTATTATTATCAAGCGAGCTGAACCAGAGCAATGCATTCATTGATAATTATGCCATAATTTTGGAATTGAGTTAACACGGAACGGCTTGCAAATGAGCCGGTGTAGTGACGATCACGGAGACATCGAACTACTTAAAGAACCGAAAATAACCAAAACAAAAAAAAAATAAAAAAAGAGAAAAAAAAAAAGAGGTTAATAAAGGAGTAGCCTAACGTATTAAATACTAATAAATGATGGCCGCTTCTCGAATGAAGCAAACTTCTTTATCACCGCCTCGTAAGATTCAATCCAAATCTTCAAAATTAAAAAAAAAAAAAAAAAGAAAAAAAGAAAAAGAAAAGAAAAACAGACTGCGTGGCAATTCCGTTAATACGCATGAAATTGGGGGGTAACTAAACACAAGCGAAGGTCACGCTACGCTACCTTGCCTCCTATCTAAGCGAAAAGGAAAGAAGCTCTCTCTCTCTCTTGCTCTCTCTCTGTGTCTCCCTCGCTCTCTGGCTGGCCATAAAATTTCTCAGATCGTCAAATTCATCTCTACCAAGTCAAGTCACTGCAACCGGGGCTCTCGTGCTCCTGCTCTCTCTCTCTCTCTCTCCCTCCGCGTCTCTATATCTGTCTCCTGAGCTAGGGTTTATTGCGGTGGTGGAGATAGCGGAGAGATGGGGCAGCAATCGTTGATCTACAGCTTCGTGGCCCGTGGGACGGTGATCTTGGCGGAGTTCACAGAGTTCACGGGGAATTTCACGGGCATAGCTCTTCAGTGCCTCCAGAAACTGCCGGCCACCAACAATAAGTTCACCTACAACTGCGATGGCCACACCTTCAATTACCTCGTCGACAATGGCTTCAGTATTATCTCCTTTCTTTCTGATTTGCATATATATTTAGAGCGAGAGAGAGAGAGAGAGAGAGATCTTTCTTTGTTCCGATCTAAGATTCTGTATCTTTTCTACGATCTGATCTGCTCGCGATTGCTATTCTTTCTGGTGTTTGAGGATGATCAAGTTGACGATGTTTGGGACTTTGACTATCCCTAGCTTGTATAAATTATAATACCGATAAAGGATTTAGAGTTTGATTGATAACCATTGCTTCAGATCCTGTTAGGGACTGCGCTGATCTGACTCTTCTTTTGATGCCTTTTGGTGCGGAGATATGAGGATTTGAGCTCATAAGGATTGGTGTGAGTGTGTTTGAATATGAGCAGTATAGCTATAAATAGAAGGAAAGCGCACCGTGTAAACTAATATAGATGACGAATATTTGTACTGTAAGATGCAATTAGTCGGTAACTAAGTTTTATTAAATTATGGAAGCAGAGCTGGTGGTTGTAAGTATGAGATTTTTTCTGTGATTATGTCTTGTAAGCAATTGTTGGGCTAATCAAATTTTTACAATGACAACAGCGTTGGACCTGGAGATGGTCTAAATGTTATCTTTGGTGACTATTTCTCCATTTCCTTTGTTTTTTGTAAACACTTTAGTTGGACATGGAGATCATAGTTTCATCATAACTCAGATTTCTGGAGTTTTTCTTTGAGATGTGTCACCACACGTGATATGAAAAATTGCGCCTTCCATTTTATATTATCTGCACTGCATCTTGCTATTTTTAATAGCTTTAAATGAGAACTGGGATTTTTGTGGCCTTGTGGGGTCGGCAAATTAGGTATGCCATTTAACTTTGGTGTGAGGTAAGTCTTCTTTGTTATAACACTGTGGTTCATTGATGGTCAAATTCAACAAATTTTAATCCCGTATTTTCACTGATAATTTAGTTTCATTCTTTAATTGACACATTTGGCTTGTATATAAAGATTAATGTACAATGCGAGCCTCTATGGAAATGATGGAAAATAAGTTTATCATGTCACTTTTTGTTTGATGAAGCAATTGCTAGTGATGATGTTTATTTCTTTGAACCATATGCTTCAAAAGCTTGAATGCTAATTTCCTGTCCTCCTTTGCTCTAAGTTGTGTTAGTTTACATTGGGCTAACTTCATTTCATTTTGTGCATGCAGCTTATTGTGTAGTTGCAGTGGAGTCTGTGGGCCGACAGGTACCAATTGCCTTCCTTGAGCGAGTCAATGAGGATTTCAACAAGAGATATGGTGGAGGAAAGGCTGGAACAGCAGCTGCCAATAGCTTGGACAAGGAATTTGGGTAATTTCTTTTCATGGATTGACTGATGGGACCTAAAATGCCTTAACCCCTGAAATATGTTAATGTCGCAAATTAATTTTTTGTCGATGCAGACCCAAGTTGAAAGAGCAGATGCAATACTGTGTTGACCACCCGGAGGAGGTCAGCAAGCTGGCTAAGGTTAAGGCCCAGGTTTCAGAAGTTAAAGGAGTTATGATGGAAAACATAGAGAAGGCAAGCTCTCTCAAATAAAGTTCAAGAGAATGTTCCAGAAAAAGAAAATTTTATGTGGTTTCTATATGTCTTTGGTTTTTCCTTTTAGCAGGGAGGGAATCCTTTAGTATCTTAGCTGCAAGCTATGGTTTCATATAAATTTTAAGGATTTAAGTCAGGGCTGTCCAATGGCTAATAAAGTTCCTTCTGCAGGTTCTTGACCGTGGAGAGAAAATTGAACTTTTGGTGGACAAAACAGAAAATCTCCGCTCCCAAGTAAGTGGCTGACCTTCACTTTATATTCTACAGGATAGCTATAGTAATTGTTCTTTGTATCCAACTGGGAATGGATTGTAGTTTGTAAAATAGGTAGGCTTATTATGGTTTGCTATTGTTTGAGAGAATCAGCTTCCCAGCTTTTGGAACAAAGATAGAATTATTAATTCTAGACATGGCAAACTTGGGCAATTCGTGATGCATGAGAGAAATAATATCATAGCAATAATGCTAAAAAATTATTGTCAGATTGTAAAGGATCTAGCTGGTGCATATTATCACAATCTCTAATATTTTTGTTCCAAAAGCATGATTGGCTCCAGAATTTCAGGTCTTTATTATGGTAACTAAAACTGTTCTCAATCATGCCAATTCAATCACAAGGAAAATCTGAAACTTCTGTTTCCGCGTTGTTTTCATTCAAGTACCAACTTGTCTCCCCTGTGTCAGTGATTTTTGGTGTGTTTTCACTTGTCAATGGGTCTCCTCCTCTAAATCCTATATCCATCATTTGTTGGCATTTTCAATCTGGCTAAGGCAGCTTGACCATTATTGTGCTGTTGTAGGCACAAGATTTTAGGCAGCAGGGCACCAAGATGAGGAGGAAGATGTGGCTACAGAACATGAAAGTAAAGCTGATAGTGCTGGGTATCTTGATTGCTTTGATTCTCATCATTGTATTGTCTGCTTGCCACGGCTTTAAATGTCACTAGTGTCTCTAATGATGGTATACCTATACCATTTTGGGGGGTACGATGCACCACTTTCTGCTATAGTCTATATATGACCGGACTGCTTGTATAGTTTGCACTTTCGGAATTCTTTTGATACCAGCTCTTTATGTGTGGAAGTTTGTCATTCATTTGTTTGGATTTCTTTGTCACTTGATTATGTTGTGGTTGATGAAGAAGAGCATGAACAACAGAATATCATGAAAAACTTGAGCCATAGAGCCATGTTTATGATTGTGCGTCACCTATTTCTAGTGCATGAGCATTGTCCATTGCTTGTTTCGTGCCTGTGAAAGCACCCATTGCTAGCCACCACCTTTTCTTCACCTATTTCAATGCACGTGAAGGGCACTTGAAAGTCAGCAGCTCTTTGACACTGCCTAATTTGACAGCCGTTATTCATCTAATTCAGCTGTTACTGCTTCATTCCTTTTTTGGGCTCTCACCCATTTATTACGCGTTTTCCTGAAAAGTGGATTTCGCTATGGTAAATGCTGTTTATCCTTTTGAGCCCAATTTAAGGGGCTAAAAATCACTCAACTGGATTGAGTTTGTTGGATAGACCAGCTGCCTAACTCTCTGTGATTGGTATAACTTCCAACCAACTCTCGCTTCGATAAAATTGCTTACCTCTGAAATGAGTTAATTAGTGGATTCGGAGAATTGATTTACGGAAAACATTTGGGAATAGACTTGTTACGTGTGTCAAGAAAAGCCAAGTGTCAGATGACCTTGAAAAGTGTTAATACCCCTAAAATTGTCAAACCACCCATGAACTCAAGGAAACCCATGAACTCAAGGCCGACAGAAACCCGAGATATTTGCCGTGTCATCGCACCGGGAATCCTTTCTGGGTTGAAGGTCTCTAAAGCGAAATGAAGTGGTCACGGTAACTAAATATCTGTCTTTCCTCTCTCTCTCTCTCTCTCTCTCTCCCCTCTCGTCTGTGTCTCTTGTCAGATTTTCGATATTTTTTTCCCCTCTCCAAGATCCCAAAACACCGCTTATATTTTGCAGGACTGATTGGGGAGGCAGAACTAAATGTACCCATTCGCCTGATTAGCGGGTTCCAGCTTCCCCATTTGCTGGTAAAATGGTTATCTCAGCGACATTAAGAAATTTTTATTTTTATTTTTTTTAAAGGGAAACAAATTGCTAATATATTTCGATCTCTTCAGTGTTCCAATCGTGGAAATTTCCATTTTGAAATGAAAATGCGGATATTCTGCTTGTTCATTTTGCAATGTAAATGCCGGTTTCCCACCAATTTAAAAGATACAAACGGCCAATGTAAGTAGCACAACCCGGTGCACCAGCTGATTCTCTTTCTTTTATTAACAAATAAGAACCCACGTCATACTGGATAAATAGCAGCTGGTTTATAAGACAAATTGGTATCGATTCTAGTCTTAGATTGTTATCCCGATAATTCTCACTATGAGCCACACTATTTACAGCTTACAAGGGTCTAGCAACTGATAGAGAGATAAATAGCACAATCTGGCACAGATATTCCTATATATCTGCACCCCAAACAGTTGGTAGAAAGGCTACATTATTAACTGATACAGAGCAACTAATCTCGCACGACCAAGATTAATTACGGCTCACATGGCAAAGCGCGCCCCACCCCACCCCTCTCCTCTCCCAAAGAAAAAAGGGTCTTGTAACTAGCAGGCAATCTGGTCCCTAAATGAGGAGATTTCTTCGAAGATAGGAAGCCTTTTGGATCTGGATGGGGCCCATTCGTTCATTATTTGCTCAAGCTGCTTCACGAAATCATCCTCATCATTTTGAGTAAAATTAAAAATGCCCATTAATTCTGGAGGGGCCTCCCTTGGCTCCACTTCCATTAGCAATTCCTCGGCCCGTTTCCACGACCTTGGATCATCCGAACCGGGAAGTAGACCTTGCAAGACATCTTGGAGAATCAAACAGGCCTCATCAAATCTGGCTTGTTTGATCAGACACAGGCCCAAGTTGCAGGCTTTGTTTGCATCTGGGTCTATCATCTGGGCTTTACGATAAATCACCTCAGCTGTCATGTAGTTTGATTTCTGCATGTAGGCCCAGCCCAAGTTCCCCTGCGTATATTCACCACAAAAATACGTGAAATTGAAGTCACTTATCGTACAAGATGTAGTATCAAAGTTACGTAAATTTTTGGTTTTAAGTCTAAGTTTGATCCTTAATTCCTACAAAACAAAAAAATATATATATGTGAAATTGGCAAAGATTGCAAACAATTTGTCGCTTGAAAATTGCCAAATTCTTAATCATTATCCAGGCAATCAGGCTGATAATTATAAAATTAGCAGCAAAGAGTGATGATATTAATTAAGATGTACCAGCAATCTAGATGTCTCTTGCTGAATTGTAACTTGGAACTTCTTGCCGTGAGAGCGAGCTGTTTTTGTAGGCTTGCCATTGAAGGCCTCTCCTAGATATATTAACCTTAGCTTCCGCTTAAGCAAATCTATCTGCTGTTCCACTTTCCCACATTTCTGCAAATCACATCAAAACGTCATGTAAGATTTACATTTCTTTACTTATGAAGCATCCTAGAAATCAGAAGGGGGGAAAAAAAACCCATGAACAAACAAAGAAACAAAAAATTAAAGCAAATTGTTTGGTCACCACTCTGAACCTGTCAAACACAAAAATCTCTAAGCGCGATGCAAATGGTTATCGATGTAATGAATTTATGGTGACAAATGTTAGATAATACCAAAATAATGGATCAATTCGGGAACGCATCCATCGAACATTTAAAAACTTTGTATGGATAGACGAATATTTTGGACACCAATTAGTCCTCAAAAGCTTAACATTATCAATTTAATTTGAGTAATAGGGTGCATTAAATTATGAGGATTGCCATGTTCAGGTGCAACATTACTACCTTGTACAAGTCGATGAGGACATTATCGAGCGATTCCTGGGCTTGCCTGGAGCAACGGCCCCTAAAAGATTTGATGGCTTCGATGGCTTCTTCGGTTCTGTCCAGCTGCTTCATCACAACTGCCATGTCTTTAAGGGCGCTATCGACTCTGTCTCCAGCATTTATTGCCTTCCAAAACCAAACTATTGCCGTTTCCGGGTCCTTTTGGACCAGCTGGGGAAAATGCACATAAAAGCCACCTTTAATATTTCAGCTTTAGGAATATATGGATAGAACTCTCATTACGTGTTTCAGAGCTTAGCTGAAATTATTGCTGTTGAACTGCCATACGAAAATTTTGAATTTTATTAATTTAAAAAACTCGCTGTACAAAATATATACAGTAACATTATATCATATATATATATATTCAGTTTTTATATTATTAAAATACTTACTTCTAATCTAACAAAATTAATTAATTTAATTTTTACTCAAATACCAATTAATTAGTAATACAAATTAACTTCAACCTCTATAACCTCTATAACATTTGCACGATATCACCCTGTTGTTTGCCTAAATTCAAGCGATTGGCAACTTTCTTTACATGATTGGATAACGATAGCGCAACTTATAGTTAAAGCCATTCCCTCTTTCAAAAAAAAAAAAAGAAAAAAAAAAACAGAGGGAGATATTTAATGTCATTCACACGGGTAAGATCTAAAAGATTTAAGTCTCAATGGAAATTTTTTATAAGAAAAAAAAAAAAGAAAGAATACTTTTAAGTAAATTCAATCTCTTTGAATCTGCCCCAAAGACGTTAGCAGTTACCACATCTGCTCCCTCACACGCACGCACAATAAATTATTTGATTTTAAAAAGTGTTTTAGTCTAGTTGATAAAGTCTCTATTTGTTTCGAATTTTTCCTGTATTTGAAATAGAGATATCTTTATCTATATATATATATATATATATATATATATATATCAAAGCCGAACCCCGTGAAAGTTGGGTGAAAAGCCAAACCAGTAGGGATACAATTGCTGGCACGGTGTTTCTATTTCCTAATGCTTCCAGGCTGAATAAAGGTCTCGCAATATTCTGGCTTTAGTAAAGCTTTAAATTGATTGTTGCGTTAAAAAGTTGCGAACTTCCCCCCCCCCCACACACACACACAACCCCCCAAGAAAAGATTGCAATAAAATATACAAAACAAAATGCTTTCTTTATATATATATGTAGTGGCGATTTGATTGGCGCACATAATATTTATATGATTTACTCGTAAGATATGTTTGCATGAATGAATGACATTACTCAACAAAAAATAAAAATTAAAAAAAAATAAAAAAATAAAAAGAAACAACGGTGACCGAGCTCAAAACCGAAGAGATGGTGCAACCCTACAAAGGGGTAGGAAATGAGTATTTCAAAATACCAAGAAAGAAGAAACTGATGTAATAAACTACAAAAGTATAGTTTAGCGTGTTTACGCTGAACTCAATATTTGAATTCAGATCTCAGACTCTCTCGAAAAGAAATCTCTCCTCCCCACTCTAAATAGATCGAGAAAAAAGAAAAAATAATAATAATTATAGAGCATGAAAGGAAAATGGAAATTAGAGAAAGGAAAGAATATATAAAGGAAATTAAGGGAACTAGCTAGATGGAAGAGATCTGCGAAAACACACCTGGGCATGCTTGGCTTGAACATAAGGGCCATCGCCAGAAGGAACCTTGTATATGACATGAAAGGGGTCTCTTTCTTTCTTGCTTTTGCTCTTCTTTGAGCCTCCTTCCATATCTTTCTCTTCAGTTTTCTCTGTCTTGTTTTATTCTTCCCTATAAGCAAACCATGGCTAGAAAAAAGGAGGAGAGAGAGGACTGAGACATGGAGGTGGGTGGGGACCGGGGTGGGGGGACAAAGGCAGAGCGAAGGACGGAGACCATGTGAACAAATCGTTGCGATGGGGGGGAGGGTATTGCAAAATTATGAATCTAGACAAATTTGCGGCTCGGGCGTGCACGCAACTCGCCTCGTTTGAAAGTCCACCTCCATGTTGTCCACGTGTCCTCTCTCTCTCTCTCTCTCTCTCTCTCGCTCCCCCCCCATCTCTTCAATCTGTGGGCTGTCCCTCGAGCACTCTTCTCTCCTCAGGGTCTTGTTTCGGCCGGCAATGGTTGGGGTGACTAATATATGAAATATTATATGATTGAGTGGCCATTAAAAAGCGGAGGTTGAAATCGTGTTCTCCAATACTTTGACTCTCGACTTGCTTAAAAATTGGTTGCCCTGTCTGCTTCAAGCCTTGCCGTTACGTAATTCTTACAATTCTTGTTCCCCGGGAGTATAATTCAACGACATATTTAATTATTTTTTCGGGGGTTTTTTTTTTAAATGTTAACTTGCAGCGAAAAAATAAATGAATAAATAACAGGCTGACGGTAGGGATAGGAAGTTCGTTACATTTCCAAATTATTACAGAAGACACGGGGAAGAACGATGATAGTTTCAAAACACCGTCCATGAAAATTCTTTTTGTAAGTAAGGTGGGTTGATTACTCGCAGGGCGATTTGCTCTTTTAGGAATAGTTGGATCCAGTACAGCTGGCTTTTGGGCCTTTCGCTTGTCTTGTCAAAATCATAGCGAGAGGTGGGTCGGACTTGCATTTATATCTTTCTTCTTGTTGTTGTTTTATATATATATATATATATATATATATATATATATATATTTATTATTATTTTTTTATTGTGTCACTCTTCTTGCCTACTAAATTGTTTTCAAGCAGAAAAATGAAAAAGAAGCGTTGACGGACGAGTTGGGAGGGGCCGACTGGTTTGCACGCGATGATTATCCTTTTAGCTGCTGCCGACCAGTTCTATGTGTTGATTTCTCCGGGGCTGTTGCGGCTGATGAGGGAATCAATGGCCGTAGACTAATCTGCAGCCACCATCATATTTTCAAAATGTCTATTTTTTATTTTTTATTTTTTATTTTTTAATGTCGTCGTGTTTCTGCTACTTATCCAAAAAGAATGCTGTTATGGTTAAACCAAAAAATTAAAAAAAAAAAAAAACAACGTGTTGTTATCATTTGACGTAAAATTTTAGTGAATATCCTTCTTAATTTTCACCCACCTCCACTCGGTACAAGTTCCAATTCACTCGCCGCACATTCCTTCCTCAAAATAAAGGGCGAGTGATTGAGGTAACGAGGAATAAGTGGAGAAATTATATCGGGACAGTGATTTTGAATTTATAAAAATAATAATCAATATTGTCACCATCTTTTTTAGTTTTGTTCAAAAAAAAAAAGAAAAAGAAAAAAACAAACGTTGTTGCGATTATGGTTATCTACAATTACAATTATGCTTCCAACAATTTGGACAATTAAAAAAAAAAACGACAGGTGAATCCAAAAAAAAAAAAACAATCGACAGGATGTTTAGTGGAACAATCGACGGGATCATGCTACGATCCCTAATGTCTCGTCCATTACTCGTACTTCTGCTTTTATCATCTGTTATTCAACAGCTTATTGTTCATCTACGACCACTATATATCTATACCCGAGTACCTCAAACTAGTCTACTCGCTGTTAAAAATTCAATCTATTGATTGCCATAAAACTCCTTGGTCTGAAATAAGCGATTTTATGTACGAAAATGACGCTGGTGGGAAAAAAAAAAAAAAAAACATAAGCACAGAGAAAAATGAGAATTTGTGATGCTTATCCTATTGCCTGCTCGATGGGTGGATAATAAGCAGTCCAGCGTTGCACGAAAGATTGATACTTGCACTCTCCGAATGCGGTTGGAATTTATGGCTCTGATAAATAAGTTTCCTTCGTCTCTTTGTGCTGCCTGTTGTTTTCTGAGTAATCCAGACAACCATGAATCCAGAAGCTTCCTGGACCCCCCACACCACCACAAAAAAAAAAAAAAAAAAAAACCCCATAAATGGTTTAAAATATAAATTATGAAGAATAAAAATCATGCCGAAAGGGGGTGAAATGGGAAAGCCCTCGTCCCTTCTAACGTCTATCTCCTAGTACGGGTTCTTGTTGTTCCTTCTTAGACGATTATTTCAATGGGGATTATAAAATATTTGGATACGAACTTGCCCAAATATTTTATTAGGGATTCCCCGGAGCGGTCCCCGCCGCATATGTAACCATTAACGTCCCACTGCGGCACATTATATTTAGATCAAAACAAAAGTGGCTAGTTTGGCCTCTTGATCTCCTGAATCGGCGAATTTAATCGCGACGCTTTTGGGATGCAGTAAAAACACACAAAAAAGAAAAAAAAAAGAAAAAAGAAAATCGATTGGCGAGGTCAGATTAGTAAGTCGGTGGCCGAACCCTGGGTCGAAGAAACAGAGATGGCGGCGGACTCGAGACACATGACACCACGCCTGCCCGCGATTCAATTGGCTGAATTGTTGGAAGGATAATCAGTAGAAGATCCAAGGGTCCTTGGTTACTCGTGGATTTTTGAGTAAAATTGAAGCAATAAATATAAATATATCTGTCCAATTTGAAAATTATCGGCGTTATTGTTGAATTTTGTTTCCGAATTGTGCAATCCCGCCAGAAGGGAAACCGGAAGGTTGAATTTGTTGGTCAAATTGAAGGATATAATACTACTAATACAGTTCATAGGTGAGCCAGGCACGGGGTATGCCCGAATGACTCGAGAAAGTTAGGTGGGAAATCTCAGTATTTTGAAAATTCAAAATAAATTTTATAAAAATTAGAAACGTTTCCATAATCCAGCGCAGCCGAGTTCAATTGTCAGCTAAAAGCTCATCCTTTTTTATTTATTTTTATTTTTATTTTTTATATATTATCAGGACGTGATTTTTTCAACATAGATTTTATATGCATTATTGTAAAATTAAAATCTATACTTTTTAAAATAAAAGCTTTTAGTTTCCCGAGAAACTCACCCTCCTCTGTCTTAATGCTGCCACCACATTGTGGCCTCGTGGTGCGAAAGATCGATCACTTATCGTCCTGTCGTGGGTCTCTTTCTCGGTTTGAGATGGTGGGGGATGGAATCTTTGGGTGACAGGGTGGAAGAACCAATGATTTTTTTTTTTGGTTTTTTTTTTCCTCGTTACATTTTGCATAATTGAAGATAGAGTGTACGTATACACCCCACAAAATTTTAGGGAGGTGGTTCTTGTCTATCTAATGAGTGGTGACCCCCTGTTTTTGAGGAACTCCGTGAAACAGGCGGTGGGTGGTTTCTGAATTGGGTGAGAATTAAAGCATTAGCCAAACTGGGACATTGAGTATTTGGGTCGAGTTTAGGGTTGCACTCAGATCAGAAGCTTTCCGCTAGGAGGACAAAAAGGATGGGGTTGCAACCGCATTCTCGCTACTTCGTTGCCGAAACGCACAGTTCCCAGAAGCAAATGTCAACCAGGAATGAATAGGCTGCGCCCACGGAACCACATGGTTTGACCAATTCCAACTTCCTCCGTCCCATAAAGACGGTTGGTGGATTGGATGGGTAACGAGGGGACTTGTGAGTGGAAAACAACCGGTAAACTCCGTTCAGCACTAACCATGTGAATGTCCATAATTACATGCGCAAATTGTGATCTTCATGCATTGTTCAAAAATGTGATCTAATTGCCTTTAAAGAACCAAGCGAAGACAAATTGGGTTTTAAAGCAACAATGTGATTGCGTAAATATAAAAGTAATAGATTCAAATAGATTTTTTGAAAATAAATAAATAAATATATATATATATATATATAATGTTTTATATTATATAAAATATTTTATACATAAAATAAATTTTTTATTTATTTGATTTTTTTTTGTCAACTTAAATTTTTTCTTATATTTTGTTTCCTCTATAAGAAAAGGATAAGAAAGAAAGTGGTTGGAAAGAAAATAGAGTTAAAAAAAATAATCATGCGTTTAGATAATTGATAGGAAAGAAAGTACTTAAAAATAAGTGGAAAACAATTAAATATAGGACAACGAAAATTTTCTTATGAAGACACCGAGAAAGAAAAGAGTGTGAAGGTGGATGCAGTCTCGAGTGTTTTGTGTAATTTTGTTTTGAAAATTCTACATTTCCTTTTTAGAGCAAAACCCTCTTACACGTAGGCCCCACCATTCTTCGGAGTTCGTCACATCATATGTCCACGTATCTTCCGAAGACAACACTAGCTGGACCAGTCACACCAACCACCGCACTCTTTTTTACTTTTTTTTTTTTTCACACAAGGCTTAGAGAAAGAACTCATTTGCACGTAACTCTTAGGCTACCGCCGGTTGGCCATCCTCTTACACAAATTGCAATTTGCAACATAAATGCTTCTAATGTCGTTCCAGCTTGTACTTCAGATTCTGAAGCTGTTATCAGTATATGGTCGGCTGGCATAGTGTTGTAGCTCTTAGATACTCTTTTGCATTACCCCTTAAGTTTCTACACGAAGAGATCTAAAAGGCGAATAAATATCTTCACCAAAAACAAGCAGTGCCAGTCGGTAACCTATTCTTGTCATTCCATCATTCAAACAAATCGCAGAGGGTGCGAGTTTTGAATCCTAGACTTGTATGACATGGGGGATTCACAAAATTCTGGTACTTTGAAGCTTCCGACTCCAAATCCTAAGAACAGAAGCATACCCTAACACAAATGGTTTGAACAGAATTCTGTGTTGAGCACCGAAATAGAAAGGGATGTTACCGAAACCGGAAAAGACAAAAGAAAAAATAAAAAAGAAGAAGAAGAGAGAACGGATGGGTCCTTCCTGTTACAAAAAGCAGAGGAAAGGGCATTTAAACGAATAAAGCAACACTATTACCCACAATAGGATTTAAAAAGATATGGACATGGAAATGGAAACCATTAGGGTTAAATTACATCAATCATTAATCTCCTCTTGCAGTTTGGCTAAATGCAAAAACGAACAGGACAACCTTGCCAAGTCCATATGATGATAAAAATTTAACATAAAACCAACTGCCCAAATCATAAGCCACGTTTCATGCAATTTACAACAGTATCAGGATAGAATTCAGCCCACTGGCCAAGGCAAGCATTTAGCTGAAACAAAAAGAGAACCTATTCCATTAGGACTATCTGCCACCACCCCTTGATCGACCACCCATTCTTCCACGACCACGACCATATCCCCTGCCCCCACCACCTCTGCCTCTTTGGTACCCAGTACCTGAAGATAATGTAACAAGTATTCAACATGATTAGCCTAACATTTGTTTCACAGGCATTCCCACATTGCCTGGAGACCTTACGAATGAGTGCATCTAATTAAAATCACGTGATCATCATAATGGACATGAATAAATTAACTACATTTTTCACCATTGGAACGAAGGCATCCACTCCAGCCAACAGTTTAATGCTAAATCCAAAATGTTCACAGAAATATGACCCGAATATCAACCAGTGATTGATCATAAGGGTAAGGACTAACTAACCCACGATGAGGAATTAACATGTTTCCTTAAGAATGCTAGCAAACTTACCGCGATAACCCCAACTTCTGCCTCGCCCACCGCCGCGCCCCCAATATGAATAACCATCATTATCTATGAGAAAAGACCATGAAGTAAGAAGCAGATTCATTTTGTACAACATATATTCTACACTATTTTTTCTAGTTTATACACCTTGATGGTTTCCTTGATAATTTCCATATCCATACCCACCACCTCTTCCCCAATTTCTCCCTCTTCCTCTGCCACGGCCACGTCCTTGGCCATATGAATCTAACCATCAGAAGACAACAATAAGTGTTTGGTACATGTGAAAGCCATCTACTGCAGATTAGCAACTGTTGCTGCAATTACCTTCATAACCAGCATTGTAAGGAGCACGCACTTGTCTCTGTTGCCGTGCTTGCTGATACTGTTGCTTTGGGTGTTCCATGGAATGTGGGGCTTGGTACCTGAGTACAAAAGAATCACCTATAAGGTTCCACAACATTTTAAGCAGAAGGATCTCAGCATTTATGCATGGCATGCTTTCATTACCAGGCACTAAGAAATCATGTGAATTGAAAGGAACATAGCCGACTGACAAACTTTTATAAACATCTAGGTTGGTAGGGTGATACAAGGCACATGAGATAACATTGAATTCAAGAAATTATTTAGGCTAACAAACCACCCTAATCTATTGGCTTACCATATTTTACTTTTGACAAATAGCAGTCGTCAATGTAACTTACCCAGGAGAGCTTTTGTTTAGCTCTGTAGAAGAGAGGGTGATGGTGATCATTGAGACTTGGCGAGTCTGCTCAACACTGCATTAGAAAATAATGCCCCAATGTTAATGTGCTACAAGTGCCACACGAAAATAATGTTTAGTATTTTGGATTTTCCTTCTTTTTTTTTGGTTGGGGGGGAGGAGGGTTGGCAGGTGGGAGGATGGTGGGGTTGGGGAAGGGGTTGATACGGAATGAATTCTAGAAACTTACGGTTCAAGGCCCTCTTCAATGGGTTCCCAAACATCAGTTATGCTCGCTGAACATATTGCCGTGTCTTGATGCAACCGGGGATTCCGCCTCTGTGTACAGATCCAAAGGTTTTATTTTCATTGAAAAGAGGGATTTTCAAGGGGTGGGGGTTGGGGGATAGTGAGAGAGATGGACTAACATTGGTATTCAAAATATTTGTTTGAAAGCTGTGCCAACCTTTAGACTCTCTGCCACAGAGACTGTCTTGCTAATTGCTTGTCCCATTGCTTTCAAGACAATCTCTTTCACATGTTTGTCCTGCAAAATATAAGAAACAAATAGTGTCAAGAAAAGTCAGTATATTTTCATTGATAAAGGGGCAGAGGGGAAGCAACACATAATTGCAATGTTCTTGGGCAATGTAGGACCTGTGGCCACAATTAAGAACAGCTAACAGGGAAAGGTGGCTATTAGCCAAAAACAGTCAAAAGATAGACCAAAAATTACACCAGAGATGACTAGGATAGCCAAGTTCACAGGAAACCATGAAGCTCAAACACAGAATTAAATGTAAAGATTCTGTACAATAGGTGAAAGAACTCATCATGTGCAATTACAACATAGTCAGAATAAGATGTATGAGACTGATTGTTTTATATTAAAGATCCATTCCTGATGCTTCATCAAAAAATGGCCTTAACTATTATTTTCATCATAAGCTAAACAATCAAGGAACAATATAATATTGCCCCTGTTAAACCTTCGGATCAAATAGCCAAAATTTTCAGTTCAATATGGAAAATATCGATAGACAACGAAGATGTATGCCAGAATAGCATCTTGGAAGGAAAAAGAACAGACTCCAAATGCATGTACATGCAAGTAACCAACTTAAATACTGAAATTTTTGGCATATGTGGCAAACTGAGGACCATGTGTGACAGAACAATACCAGTGACAACTGAACCAATTTGACAATCATACAAGTTACCCTAAGTTAGTAGTGCGCTATTTACCCATGTAGCTTCGAAACCCTTACATGTCTCCCATGAAATCACTTGCCAAGGGATAAAATGAGCCATACTTGATAAAATTGAAGCAAAAAAAACTAAAGGTAAAAATGTCATACTAACTTAACCTTAAAAAGTTAATTTTGCTACTTCCATATTAAATCGGCAACACAGGTAACAAAACTTTATTAGTACTTTGTCTTTTGCATCTTCCAAGTCTCAGTTTTCAGTTCCTAGTTCATCCAATCACACTCTCAGAGCTACTGGTTAATAAAGACAAGCAAAATACCTAAATACCTCAGACAGAAAAACAAAAAAAAAAAAAAAAAAGCAATTAACGGGAAAAATGAAGCTATAGAACAAATGCCTAATTCAACAGAGGGTGTCATTCACAAGTACAAAAAGTATCTTTTACAAGTACAAAAAGTATCTTTTATCAGCATTAACCAGGCTAAAATAGAAATAATCACCGAATAGACAAAAAAAAAAAACTATAATTCAATAAACTCATCACAAACCAGAAGAGTATCAAGAGCAGTCAAGTACCATAAACAGAACTGAAGTCACCAAAAACAATCCAACCCTAGCACAAGTATGAAGATAACTAAAGACCCCAGAAATCAAACAACGCAAAAATTGGAGCCCGGGAACGCGAACGAAACCTTACCCCAACCAATCACAAGTAACAAAGACAAAAACAAGCCTAAAAGACCAAGCGCACGCCGAACCCATTCATTTACCCACCAAATGCGACCGTATCTTTCACTCTACCGAGAGGGGGAGAGAGAGAGAGAGAGAGAGAGAGCGGAGGGGCCGGTACCTGAAGAAGGGAGGTAGCGTAGCTGATATAGTTTCGGATAGGACCAGCGGAGGTGATTCGGATCTCGTTCTCATTTATCGGCAACTCGGGCTTCCGTTTCTCGACCCGGGTGTACCTATCCATGGCTCTCTCTCTCTCTCTCTCTCTAGAGTTCTATATTTTTTTAGAGAAAGAATATGTTGCAGACGGTCCAGAGAGGGAGGAGAGAGGAAAGCAGCGAAACCCTCTTAAAACCCTAGACAGAAGAGAAAATAAATTTAATTAAAAAAGAAAAGAAAAGAAAACACTCATGCAATAATTGGGAATGCCGTAAGTGTTTTTTAGGGTATAAACACGGGCATGAAACTTGTGGGCTGGAGACAAAAAGAAAAAGCGTGCAAAAAGTTAACAAAAAAAAAAAAGAAAGAAAAAAGAAAAGTCAAATGGGCAATCTGTCTTTTCCTTCGGACTCTGAAAGAGAGCTTGTGAAGTTGATTAACCTATAACTTCAGCCACAAGATTTGAAAAAAAAAAACAAAAGGGGGTCAAATGGGCAATCTGTCTTTTTCTCGAGACTTTAAAAGGGAGCTCGCGAAGTTATAAATTAACCTATAACTTCAGCCACGAGATTTTCCTTCCCTTTTTTTTTTTTTTTTAAATTTTTTATTTGCATCATCGTAGAAACTTGGAGGGAAATACTTCTTCGGTGGTTAAAATTCTTTGACTTTTGCTTGGACGGAGGGAAAAAGGGTTTGGGATGGAAAATGAGAATCTATTGTGATTGGAAAATGACCCTCTTTTTCCTGGGGCCCACGAAAGACATAATTCCCTCCCTTTGCAAAAATGAAGGGAAGGAAAATTTCCCTTTGCCAATTTATATATATTTACAATAATTCCCCTTTGCACTGATACGCCGCCCCCCTTTCTTGCCAATTTTAAAAAACCGTGTCATCTTCTTTTTTCTCTCCGCTTCACCTTTTCTCGGAGCCCTCTTTTTGGTGCGCATCTCTTTGTCACCAAATGCAACTATCACAAAAGCGAGACCATCACATCGGGTAACCCGTTTCACCGCCTTGTTCCTACACCGTATATTCTAACAGCCCAGCAGGAGGCCTCTTTGAGTCAAAACAACAATTGAAATTCTCCTCGACATTGCCAAATGTGAGGCGCAAACAATAGGTATAACGCAACAATGGTTACAGAGAAATTGCAACATAAAAACCGGGGCCAAAATGTGACACCAAGGACAAATGACTTTGCCATACAATTCACGCTACTCAATTGTTGCTATTAATCTAAATATGATCCACGGCTGTCATCGTAGAGTTGCCCGCGTGGGAGCAGTCTTCGGAGAAGACAACGGAGACATGAAAGCACACATCCAGTTAAAGCTACTGAACTTGTCTAAATGGCAGGCGCGCGCTATTGGAAGATGAGAAACCGTAACTAGTAATTCTTAGGATCTGCATTCCTGTGAGGCAAGTTTTGAAGAAGTAGAAGTCGCGTTAATTTAGTTGACCAACAGAAATTAAAACCATCAACTCGAACGTCACAGCACAGCCAATGGCCATCGATCGAGTCGCTATAAGACAGCATGACCGTTGTCATCAAACCATCTTGATTGCTTTGCAAATCTCTGAGGATGATGAGAACAACGAGCATGTTAAAAACCCCATACTTTTTCTAGGTCGGCTATAAATGTTGTTGCTTTGGTTTGTCAAGGGAGGTTTAAACATCATCATGGTGGTCAATACAAATGCAGGAGAGCAAGATGCGGTTGCCTTGACGAAAAAGAACCGGAAAAGCACGGACTATCTTTTATGACACCAATTTTTCTTTTGTAATCCTTTGCTAATTTTAGACCAAACTATTTAGCTAAACTCAATCCAATTCCACCAAAAAACCTATAAGAGAAACAGTTACTTGGCTAAATTCAAACCAAAACACCGATAAGAGAAACAGTTACTTTGGTTGCTCAGCCGTTTAACAGATAGGGATTGCACTAGCATTATTTTTTGCAAATTTATGATATAAATCTAATTGATTAGCCAGCATGCCAGAAACCACGAAGAAATTTATTATCTTTCATTTTAATTAATAATAAATATCAACACCGTTACATCACTTCAATCATAAGGATTCACCAGTGAATCTGATTAACCTATTGTTTACCAAGCAGAAGGTGCTCTATCAAAGATCATACCATGACATTTGCCCAACAACAAAAGGATATACTGAAATTTAACTGAGTCAAGTTTACTCAATCAGACAGGTGAAAGTCATCAAAATACAGGCAGGGTCTGTTCGCACCAGGAAGACAAGTATACTCAATCAGACATGAACTGCAGTTCTCCACTTTCTTCCTCTTCGACCCGAAAAAGATCATAAGGCGAAACTGTGGAACAAAAGCAGATGACCTTGTGAAATTTATTAACGGGGGATGGCAACGGGGGCACTCTTCTCCAGCTATACTTTGCAGGCTCGCCACTAATCTCGCAAACGCAAGCAGGGTACTTTTTATGGTACTCCTCATTGAACACATAAATAAGGTTTCCCATCCCAACGCACTTCAGGCTAGCAAATTTATCATCCTCCTCGTTATCAATCAACCCATAAAGTAAATCCTGAGGCATAATTGCAATCTCACTAAACTCCATGCTATTCCCATCGATCCTCCAGAGATTAAATGACGGCCCGCGGGGCCCATTACACATACCAGCCAGAACAAGCATTTCTTGACAAGCAATCAAGAAAGCAAAGACCACGCCGGGCGGCCGCAGAGTCTGAACGTTGGTCCAAACCCGCTTATCCAGATCGAAAGACGAAACGAAGAAAGAGTAAATCCCGAATACATAGAACCTGCCCATGAACAGAGCCGACGAAAGGGTCTGAGAGGAGTTGCCGGAGCGAAAATCTGCAGGCAGAGGCGGGCAAAGCTCCCAAGAGTTGCAGCGAGGATCGTAAATCTCGACGGCCAATCTATCCTCTATGTCAACCAATCCGCCAATGAACCTAACGCCGCCGACGACAATAAAGCTAGGTCTGGATTCGGAAGTGTTGCTGTTTTTGTGGTTAAAGAAAACGCCGAGCAAAGGGTTGGTCCGGGAGAAGCGGAGAGGGGAGGTGGATTTCCAGCGGGGCTTGAGGACGGGAGAGAAGGAGAAAGAAGGGGCGGTGGAGAAGAGGAAACCATTGGAGCCCGTGAAATCCTGGGAGGGAAAAGGGAAGGATGGGAGGCAGAACCAAGAGTTGGAACAGGGGTCGAAGGCGAAGGACTGGTTGTTCTTGGAGGAGGTGTTGTGGATGCCGTGGAGGAAGAACCAGGGTTGGTGGTTGCGACGGTGGGGAGGCGGCAAAGGGAAATTAGCGGCTGAAATAAGGGAGTACCAGAGCTTGCAGACGGAGGCGGCGCGGAGGAGGGAAGGGATTGGTAGGTGAGACAGGATTAACTCGGTTAGGTCGGAGTTTAGGGAAGCGAAGGGCTCTGACATTTTGGTGGAATTGGGGTTTGGCTGGCAGAGATGGGTTGGGTAAGTGGGGTTTGGTGGTGCCGCTGCTGGCGACGGGCCGTGGATGTGGGCAGCCGATGGAAAATATAAAAGGTAGTTTGGCGTTACAGGAACAATTGACGGCAACGAATTGACGGGCACGGGCCGCTTGGTGGGTCCTACATCCGTTTTCATTTTTTTCTTCTTGTTTTTTTTTTTTAATAAATTCATTGAAAAGCCAAAAAAAAAAAAAACAAAAAAACAACATTTTCCCTTGGGGGTTATAATATTAAAAATTACTCTACTATTTTTTTTTCTCTCAAATGTTAGGTAATAATACTCTTTCACTAAAATATGAAAAAATGCGCCAAAAAAAATTAAAGTGCAATGTAGCGTCGAAGAAAAGAAATACAATAACGGTGAGTTAGTTCGTATTGAGTTTCACTTAATAGTACAATCATTGTTATATATATATATATTTATTTATTTATCGTTATTGCATATTTTATTATATTTTAGTGTGAAATTTAGATTTTAAAATTTTGAATATTTATCATATTGGACTCTCTCTGCTGACGTTTGCCTGACTGATTTTTCTTTGGATTTTTCTGGTCACCTAACGAAACTCTTTAATCAATTAGTTCTCCCACTTGCTAGTAATTATAATAAGAGCCGCGCTTGGTTTTGTATATACAACTTATTGGATATTTGATAAGATGATAAGTTGTTTTGACCCGCATGTCGCGAAGGAGTATCAGAAGCATTGGGCATGCCGTTCAAAGAGTTGACCGAAACGTGGAAACTTAATTCTAGAAATCAATTGGTCCGCCCTCCGTGTTGCATTTACCCTCACAATTCCCGCAAAAAAGCCAAAATTAACAAGAGGAAATGAAAGAAATGCCGTAAAATATGAAACAAGAATAATTGTTATTTTCTTTGTCTCCTTGTGCTTGGCTTTTATATTTAACTCAATGCGGTGGTGGAAGCCATCTGATTAAGCGGTATTTTGTCAAAATTCCATTTCATTCGGTGCTATATCCAGAAACCCTTTTTATTTTTGGCTCGTCGGGAGGGGATGACGATCTACAAAACGAGACAAAGCAACGATGCAATCTCAATGTTCCACGAGTACAAGAACCTGAATTTTTGTGCAGATTGGTTGCCGAACAGCTCTATATGCGTTCCAAATCCAAAACCTACAAAACATAACGAAGGTCGAATAGTGTGTAAAGTCACAACTCGGCGTTAACACTTTAATACGTGGGAAAGTGAAGGGGCTAAAAAAATCAAGGGAAAGTTGAGTGAGAGGACTGGAGAAAGAGAGGGCTTGCCATTAACATAAAAACCCTTAAAATTATAAGGTTAAATGAGTACCGATTAATAGGATTGAACTGTAGCCTAATTACTCTCAGATGCTAATAAAAGGGCTTTTGTGGGTCCTTGGACTTGAGCCGGGGAGTCGAGCCCACTTGGGACTCTCAGGTTTTGGGGCTGGAGGAAAACGAACCCAAAATCCCAATAAGCATAATCCTCCTCACTAGCTGGCGCAATTGAATGGGATTTTGTGAAGGTTATCTTGCACAAATCCATTTCATTCGTTACATTGTCTTTCTTATGTGCTACCAGACATATATGTCAAAAAAAAAAAAAACTATCAAATTAGTTGAAACACTTCGAATAATCTTACAACATCTTCAAATTTAAATAACAATTTATAAAATTTTATAACAATTTCATTGGCATTTCAAATTTGGTTTGCACAAGTCAAAATTGATCGATCTACCACTTTGTCGAACATCTCTAATAGTCCTTTTATCAATTGAAAATTATACCTAAATTACTGAAGAAATAAGCATATTAGCATGGATTGAACGGAACCTTGCATGAATTAAACACACTTTACATTCCCTTATTTTCGCAAATGAAAGCGATCGGTTAGGCTTTCACGTATGTAGTGGGCCATTCCATTAATCTGTTTACATTTCAGATCGCATTCACCCTTGCATTGATTCTTCTTTTGGTACTTCCATCCTTGCATTGATTGTTGCAACTAAATATTCTAAAAACCCCATCTAGCTGGCACTTGAGACAGCCTCTAGCAATCTGATTTCAACTGCCGAACATCTTTGTGACCTTGTCTTCATAGCTCCAGCACAACAACTGTCCATCAAAATATCATCAAAAAACAGTTAGAAAGTTGGTGAGGTAGACACAAAGATAAGAGAGACGGAGAGAGATGGCATTACATTCAGAGTCTGTGGTGATCCAGTTTCCTTTTCTACCATGGACAGGAGTGGAAGTGAGGGGCAGAATGTTCAGGGTCAGATCATCCTTTGAAGAAGGAGACATTGGCATGGCTGCAGAGGAGTAAGCATAGGAAGCTGTGGAGCAACTTTCAACTTCCCATCTGAAACTGATCTTTGGGGAGTCTTTGCTGTATTGGTCTTCGTCTGGCACTGTTTTAAGGGTTGCTCGATTTCTAAACTGTAGAATCTGCAATACACACAATACATTTTATGCTAAGTCTAGGCCTCTTCTCTTCGAAAAGGACAATTCAAAAATATACACGAAGGCATAAAAACAGAACACAAGGAAAAGAATCGGCCTTTCTGATAATCTTACTACCAGAAAGTGATAGAAAATTAAAGAAACTTAATTTACCTTGCGGCCTAAAAACTTCCCTCCCTTTTCTGATTTTGCAGCGGCAGCCCATCTCAGCAGTTCCTTCATCCTAGACACGGCTCTGGTTTTATCCCCTTTGAGCTTATCTTTTTTCTCCATTAACGCGCCACGTTGATCATTTGTTCTTTTGGATGATGGCAATGTTGTGTCACTAACCAGTAGAACTTTATTTCCTCCATGTGTAGCCGAGTCTGCTTTGGTACTAATGCTTAGTCCTAGGGCAATCTCTTGTCGCTTCATCTTCATACGGTGTACCCAATGCTGTCTCCTATTCAAGCTACTAAATCTCTTCAGGTGAAGCGTGCTATAGAAGCAAGCCTTTGCAACATCTTTTCTACAGAAAAATGCAAATGGTCCAAGCTTCTTGCAACCAAATTCACGTTGTCTGGACCTTTCTGGTTTTCGATGGCGCCCGCGATGCTTGACCAAGATTATATCTTTTTGTTTAGCTTCCTGATCTGAATTCCGTAAAGAAAAGAAAAGGTTTTGGATAATTAGATTGTAGACAATGCAATTTTGTTGAATTACTACTAATTAAGGGCCTCAATAACTCACCATAAGTTTTGGCCTCAGTGACAGGATTAGAAGTTCTTTCTGTTGTTTGTTCATGCGCTGCCTTAAACAGCCTGTGAAGAATCTGCTACAATTCAGGGTTGCAAATAAGCTATGATGTGAACATTATACATCTTATCATCTGACATGGGCTTACAAAGCTCACCTGCATCGTATGCTTGATATTTTTTAGACCTCTAGTTATATAGTGGTGCGTTTTTTCGGGGGGAATGCGTTGGTTTGCATAAAAGAAAGGAAAAGTGATAACGTGGGTCAAATGGACGGTACTGAGTGTTCCATCTGTACCGTCAGCATGCTAAAGATTCCTGTCTGCACTGTAAGCCTTTGAGGGAGATGAAGACAAAGGAAATTGGGGTGGTGAATCTAGTGAAGATGGTGATCCAACTGGGCAGTGAGTGGGGGATGATTGGCTTGGGATTCTCTGTAACATGGGGTCATTATATAAGATTACCATGTGGTGGGTATTAAGGAAATATTTTATTTGGTTTTGATTAAGAACCAACCAAGCATGTGTTTTAGCCCTTGTGGCAGCTCTCCTTGCCATACACTTCTACATCTGCAATTTAAGTGGTGTTGGCCATTGTTTCTAACCAACTCTAGCGCGAGCAAGAACTTACGGATCCATTAAACACTTGCTTGTAGCCATTGGCTTGACCACAGGACTATTTCTGAGAAGAAGCCAGACCAGGTCATCGCCATAATTGTTGTCTTTTTTAGCCGTTTTGAGTATGCCGTAATTTAAAAAAAAGAAAAAATTCTGCCAAGGTGTAGTCGAACGACTTTTTCTATCGTTTTCACGTAATTATTTTCAGCTTCCATATTTATGTCAGGCATAAGCTCTTCCCGTGATGAAATTCACCATGTTTGGTCACAAATAATTGATTTATCTGCCTAAGAACGTATTCCTGGAGCAATTGCTTATGAATATGGATTGGACGTCAGTGGATGTTTGCACAAAAAAGAACGAAGTTATTTGTAAGAAAATGAATGAAGGTCACCTAGAAGATTGCAGCTTTTGCCCTTTCGAGTTTAATGGGCTCAGAATTTCATGCTTTAATAACAGCCATTATAATCAACTCCCTAAATTACCCGGCCTTTGCAGTCCGCATAGATCCTTGATCAACTTCCTAAGACATTAGGCTATAGTTTTTTGCCACTTGTATGTCATTTGTTCTTTCTTTTCATTTCCAACGTTGAAGTGTTTTTTTACTTTTTTTTTTTTTTTTGGGTAACTCAGACTAGTTTTCCAATAGTGGTTAGTTTAGCGACAAAGCGAATTTGAGATCTGACAGTCAAATTAAAATAATAAAAGTCTCTTAAATGTGTTTCATAAAGTAAGTAGGACCATATGACAAATAAGTTATTAGTCATTGGAAATTTATTTGAAAGAATTTTTCCTCATTAAAATTAATTAAAAAAAAAGGGAATCTTGTGATAAAAAAATTGTACGAAGCATGTGGGGGTGGCATAGTTTGGTCGTTCAAGCTATGAAAATTCATCCCCTTGGGCATTTTGATTGCTGTCCGCACAAAACAATGACTGAAGCGGCGGCTCACATGGAGCCAACCAACAAGTACAGCAGTTTTTAAAGGTTTGTATTCCGATGAGCGTCGAAGGAGAAACGCGTCCACTTCATTGGATTTGCCATGCGTTTGAGCTTCTCCCGCATTTCCTTCTCATGGAGTTATAGAACAGGGGAAACCTGAGGTGACGACGTGGCCTTAAATTAGTGGTCTCGTGTGTGTGCCTGAACAAGAATCTAGGTAGCTCTCGGAATCTAGGAAGCTGTCCCCATCAGGAAGTCCCCGTTAAAAGACCACGCTGGATGTGGCGGACTCGTGAATGGTTTTATTTATTTATTTAAAAATTATTATTATTATTTTTATATAGAGACCTAAAGTATTTAAAAGAATCAGCCATTCCTAGTTGTAATTTAATAGTTAAGAATTTTCATTTGTATTATATAATTATAAATTTAAATTCTTATCAAAATATTCAATATAATACATATAGTCAATACAATTTTTTTTTTTTAAACGAGATTGTAAATACTACCTTTACTTTCTATTTTACTTAAAAAAAAAAAAAAAGGGCCGCCACGTCCTCAGGCTCGTTGTGTGTAATGCACATAGGACCCAATGAATGATGTCGGTGATGGGCCTTGGCCTGAGATAAGCAAAGAAGAAATGGCCCGGAAAAAGCCCAAGGAGTCTGAATGAGGGTTAAAATTGTAAAGTTAGGAGACGGGAGTACCAAAAACTGGAAATATTGGCGGCAGGCAACCGCCGGCAACAGAAGGCAAAACCTACGAAATTGGATTGGTGTTGAGGTCGGCAAATCCTAATCGGAGGGAGAGCAGAGGCTATATAGGAAGGATGAGTTACGTATTGCCGGCGCTTACAAAGAAGAAGGAAATCGATTGCATCATCAGGGACACCATCGACAAAGTGCTCGTCCTCCGCTTCGGCCGCCCGTCCGACGCCGTCTGTCTCCAGCTCGACGACATCGTAAAATTCTTTGACTCCTTTGTCTTTCTGTTTCTTTATCCTTTTTCTTTCTTTTTTTTTTTTTGAATTTTTTTTTCTCTTTCTTTCTCTGTTAACTTGTCTGCATCCGTTAATGAGTAGTTCAATTGAATTGCAGCTAGCGAAGACAGCGCGCGAGGTTTCGAAATTCGCGAGTGTGGCATTAGTGGACACAGATTCCGAGGATGTTCAAGTTTACGTAAGATATTTCGACATCTCTTTCATCCCCTCCACCGTTTTCTTCTTCAATGCTCATCACATGAAAATGGATTCCGGGTACTTTTTTGATTACTTCTCTTTCATGCTCCCTCTTGGTTTTTGCTCCAATTTCTTTGAACAACCCTTTTGTTCGTAACGACTAAGGAGGATTGTTTGAATGTTTCGGAACAGAACGGCCGATCACACCAAGTGGGTCGGTGCTTTTCACACAAAACAAGACTTCATCGACGTCGTCGAGGTATCTTTGTCTCCCTTTTAACATTATCTGTATAGCTTCTTCTCGAGGATCGGCGCAGGTTGTGCACTTGACGTATCCAACATTATATATATATATATATATATATATGTCCTCATCCTGACGATGGGTTTTAGATCAATTGAGTACTTTTGGTCTATCTGATGGTGCAAACTGAAATGAAGATTGCTTGTCATGTTATCGCTGCAGGCTATATTTAGAGGGGCCATGAAGGGCAAGCTGATCGTGAGTTGCCCCCTTCCTCCAGAGAGGATACCAAAATTTCAGTTGCTATACAAGGACTTGTAAACGACTTGTGTGGAAAAATCGAGAACATCTTGTTCAGATCCTTATTATTTATTAGTTTTCAGGCATTATTATTTTTATCTGGCATCCGTAACTTTGATTGTCGTTTGATCGACCTGTTATTTATAGCTTCCCTGTCAATTTCTCCGTTCATCACAATTAAGCGTAACATTCAATCAGCCACCAAAACACCAAAACATTGCATGCAATCCATTATGTGATATGAGCCCTGACATTCGGGATGTATATCAGAAACTTATAATAGATCCTGCTGCCCGATCGGGCAGCTCAAAATCTGTTTTGCACTACAGTTATTTTTAATTGTTGTTTAGAGGATCTGCCGGCAGCTGCTGTTGCTCGTGTAATCCTAGGGTCACACTTGGACAGATTTATTTGACGTAAGGATGAATGTATCTAGAGAGCATCCTTTGACAAAAGGTTGTTGCTTTCCACCTGTCGAACATTGCATAATTCATCCACACAGTCTCCCCTTTCAAAAACAGCAGCAGCTCCCATTCCTGAGCCTGCAGTTAATGTAAGATAGGGGTCAGCGGAACCTAAAGACAAGAAAGAAACAAGAGAAAAAAGCGTAGTCATTCGACCTCCTTATTCAAAAGAAGAACCCCTTTAAAAAGGACAATTGAGATATCTTTAACAGGCAATGGTATACAACGGCATGCAGTGAAGGGGGTGCCAGTGTTTCATCTCAAAAGGGGGAAAGGGAGGGGGAGGGAGGTGAGAGCGTGCTTCAGAGAGAGAACGTCGAGACAATGAGGAAATGAATATCAAACTTTTTAGTGGTGATCAATTTTCTTCCTTGTCTCCACCGTAGACCATTAACTGTTACGTTCAAACAATCATTATGTTTTGATATAATTGATGCACATAAGAATAATCTTCCAGACCCATCGGCAAACATAGTACAGTTGCACTCAAATCAACTAATCTTTGACAATACATGGTTAACCTGATCTCTGCTGGTTTTAATGTGGTATTATCTTATCTCGCCCGTGCTATTCTGGTCAATCTGTGTTCTTGTGAGTGGGAGAGTGTCTGTGTGCGAGAGTGAATGACTGGGCAGGTTTAGGAATGGAAGAGAATAAAAGAGACCTATGCACATTGAGACCACTCCAAAACGACAATCCTTTCCATGCCGCTTCATCTCATGCAAAAGAGTGCCAACGCATCGAGCACCTGACACAGATGGCAGCGGGTAGCTTTAAGAGTATGCCCAAATCATGATAAAGAATTAGAGTATGTGTCTCCAACTCATGCATTATATTTTCTCCACTGAGCAACAATAGTTTTCTATTCAATTACAGTCTCAGTGTGCTAAAAGGTATCTCCCAATAATTACCTGTAGCACCCACAGGATGCCCGAGAGCAATTGCACCACCATTAACATTGATCTTTTCTGGATCAAGCTCCAATTTCTTACGACAATATACATACTGGGATGCAAATGCCTGACAAAAGGAGAAGAGATTGCATTACTTGTTCTTGGATTCTCACTCATATGCTTGAAAAGTTTACATAATCCTGTCAGTAATATGGGTTTAGGTTGGCACCCATGTTGAGCAGCCTGCCTCATCCAACCCCTTTATATTTCTTTCTTCAAAAGGCAGGCACAGTGGGTAAAAGGTGAAGGGTGCAGCTATTGAGCCTTGCTATTCTATCCACCCATTGCAGAATATAGGAATGTACAATACATGAAAAGAAAGGAGAGAAGCCAAGTAAAAACCCATTGGATTTTTCATGTTAATTGGATGTGCCATAGATAAGGAGTGATTTCCATTTCTTCTCTTTGTTTGTGGGCTGTTTCTCAGGCTATTAAAAGGCTGGTGATTCAATTGTGGATATTGTTGTGCCCTTATGCGAGTAGTTTTTCAATAAGCTATTTTAATTCTACTCCATGAAAATAAGATTTAATTTTTTCTATATATCTCTACCTCATTGATCTCAAACAGATCAATGTCATCAAGCTCTAGTCCAGCGGCTTTCACTGCTGCTGGAATTGCAAAAGCTGGGCCTATGCCCATCACAGCTGGATCCACACCAACAGCAGCAAAACTCCTGAAAGAAAAAGCAAATAACTGTAAAGAATATTTCCTTGTTATTTTCAACTGCACTGACCATGTCCCCTTCACAAATTCCACATGTTGTGAATGTAGTGGGAAGCTCGCCGTCTCGACTGAGAAATGTTGATTTCTTGCTCATTAACCAACCCTGTTCCCTTATGAAGCTCAGAGTCTTTGTTGTTATCATTAGTCTTCATTTGTGATTCTAAGACATAATATTTCATTTTTCAACTGCTAGTTCTTGCTTAGAAAAGATTCTCCTTCCAAGAAGGATGAATACCTGAAGACCCCGAGTATGGGAAGTTCCTTCTGCACAGCCAAGGCTCTTTTCATAAGGAGTACTGCTCCAGCACCATCACTGACCTGGCTAGCATTACCTGTGCACAATTTCCTGTTTAGTATTGATTTAAAGTGCATGATTATGATGAAAAACGCCCTAAATGTAAACTCTCATTGTTATTAAATACCAGCAGTCGTTGATCCATCTTTTTTAAATGAAGGCTTCAGCTTGGACAGCCCTGCAATATTTGTGTCTGGCCGAATTCCATCATCCTCTAAGATTGTGACAGACTTCTCTTCACCAGTCTTTGGGTCCACAATCTTTGTAAAGATAAAACAAGTTAGAACACATGATTTAGGAAAATGAGTAAAATGGATGAATGCTCATGATACTCAATTCTTTATTAACCTTTGTTGAGACTGCGACAATTTCATCTTTGAATTTACCAGAAGCTGCAGCGGCAGCAGCTTTTCTATGAGATTCAACCTATGCAGGTAAAGATGAGGAGTCAAGACTACACAATAATCCTGCAAAAAAGACCATCATTTCTCAGCTCTGAGCGACTCACAGCAGCTTGGTCTTGCTCTTGCCGTGTCACACCATAACGCTGTGCAACATTTTCAGAAGTGATTCCCATAGGAAGAAGACAACTCTGGGCATAAGCATAGCTCTCTACCTGTTAACAATACCAATATAATTCAATCATACAATTCCGCATGTCAATCAGTTCTCCAGAAATCCAGAGTTCATATTTACTTTTGGGTTAACTTTAGAAATTGTAGCATTGCTATGTAATGTCATGGATTCCAATCCAGCTCCTATACCTGTGTTAGAGGAAAAAAAATGGAATATAAAACACAAGCACAGAGAAGATGTACTTAAATCAAAACATAATCCAGAATCAATCTTACCAATGTCATAAAATCCAGCTTTTATAGCAGCAGCAACATCAGCAACTGCTTGCAGACCAGATGAGCATTGCCTGTTGACTGTTCTGATGGGCACAGTTTCTGGTGGAAACAAGAAACATGTATCAAAGATTAACCAACAGGAAATCCGAAGAGTAGTTTTTGAAGATAGCAGCTTCATATCTGATCCATGAACAAAACTTATCATTCTTGCATTTAATTTCCATCCCAAATTATGATGGTGATAACCTAGTACAGGGAATTGTGTGTCTAGTTGCAGTAAGACTGAAATGCAAATGAAGTTAAAAATGGATTCATGCAGAGCAATAGAGTAAGCTATCTACCGGGGAAACCAGCATAAAAAGCTGCCATCCTGCACTCTGTTGCCCTCTGTGAGCCAGGGGCAAGAACTGTGCCAACAACTATGTCCCCTACTTCACCGGGATTCAGATTTGTTTTCTCTAGCAGTGCCTACCATGGAATTTTATAGACCATTAAGGTACAAAAATGATTGCTTAAATCATCAAACTGCAAAGGTGAGAATCATACACCTAAACTTTTAAATATGGATCCAAAGACTGTATTCATCCATCCTTTGGTGTCTTTTGAAGAAACAAGGTAAGAAAAATCGTTGGAGCCAATTTCTCAAAGGCACCTAACCTTCAAAAGAGCAGCGAGGAGATCATCAGGGAGGGTATTCTTGAAACCACCGCGCCTAGACTTGCAAATGGCAGTACGGTGTGCACTGTTTGACATAGAGCAAGGTGAATGCACGAACGAGAGACATAAGCCAGCTTCCCCCCACCCCAAAGAGAAAACGTGCACCGTTTAACGTCCTTTTTAATGCAGATAAAGAAACTTACGCTACAATCACAACATCGTCGTCAAAAGCAGACGTGCGGTGATATGCAGCACTATCCCCAGCAGCACAAACAGAAGCCTAAGAAACAAATTAAGTCAATATAAATATCCTTTCCGATGAATCAGAGAGGGGAAAAAAAAAAGTCAATAAAAATATAATCAAAATCATTCTACTTAAGATCAATAATGGCCGCATAAATGCAAAGGGGTTTCAGCAGGAAGATAAAGTCACCTAACTATGGACAAGACATGCCATTAAATTAAATTCCACAAAATAAGAAAGGAAGTGTCCTTATCATCTTTTAGTTTCCTCTCTTTCATTTGATCCTTGAAATTCATTTAAAGCTACAAAAGTTTCGCGTGTAAAGATATACACAATCGGCTAAATGTCCTTCGCTATGACTGTAAAAGCACAACAATCAATGATATCTCTCCACTTTGGGCAGAAACAACAGAGGAAAAACAACCCACCAAGCAAAACGAGGGATACAAACTAATTTCCAAAAGTGTGGTTGAAACGAAAATTCAATCCACCAATCGATCACAACAGAGCACCAGCGAAGTAAATACGATAGAACTATGAAAAGAAGGGACTATAATTAATGGAAAGAGAGCTCACAGATAGAGAAGTTGAGTGATGGACTTGAGGAAAAGAAGAAGAAGAAGAAGAATTGGGTTGCAAATGAGCAAGCAAGACTTTCTGTCTGTTCAGCGCTCGCTCCATCTTGTCTGTCTCTGTCCCTCTCGGTCTTACTCCAATGGCCGATAAAATATATCCCTCTGCGTGCGTGTGTGCGCTGCGAATAGGAAATGGGAGTGCGTGCACAGTCCAGTCTTCTTGATATTTATTCGATACGGCCAACGACACATACACACGTGATTTGTGGCTTTGCGTACATTTGTCTTAGCGACAACGTAGAAAAGGACCACAGACCGCTGCGATTGTCCTACCAACCAAATGTTACATCATTTAAACCGCATTCATCGGCCGATATTCTGATATTTAAAAATTAATTTTTTATTTATTTTAAAAAAATTAAATATCGATGTTGCAAAAAGAGAAATATAATTTGTAAAAATTAATTAAAAAAATTTATGATATAATTTATAGTCGAACAAATTTTTTTTATTAAATGTAAAAGAAAACATAACTGCAATTTATTTAATGGTTCATATAAAAGGTAACAAAGACTTTGTTTTACACCTCGTTTTCTATTTATTTATTGCAAGGATTAATTGATTTGAAACAGCGAAGAACAAACTGGCTGGTCAAGTCACACGTCAGCTGCCCCGGAACCGACGTGTTTGGTGCTCATCTTTCAGTTGTTCGTTTGTGATACTTCACTAGAAAATCCCCCCCCCATCTGCTCAAACTCTCCGTTACATTCCGAGTGTTCAACACACGATGCCAATTGCAATAACCATTTGGGACAATTTGTTGGAAAATTCGGTTGAGGCACATCCTCGTTCGGATTGCAGAGAAAAGAATTCATTCTCTCTCATATTTATCGTGACATCCAGGTTAGATTGGTCGGAGCAGAAGAATCCATTCTCTGTCATATTTATGATGGCTGTCCCGTTAGTCCGAGTTATATATATATATATATATATATATATTCAATGAAAATTTATAACTAAACAATTTCCATTTAAAATTTCAATACATTTTTCTATGATAGTATGAAAAATATTGCATCATTCATGATATACTACTCGCCACAGTTTTCCGAGGGACAAGTTTTTAGAGTTGCCCAAAATCAGAGGGACAAGTTTTTACATCAGACTTGGATGCACCATTGAACTGGAAACCTGACGTTACGCTGCTTGACACGGCGAAGTAGAGTAGACAATCTTATTTGGCAATGGCCCTGTGCCATACTCGAAAGAATTCAATTCTTTGAAAACCAGTGGAACTAGAGAGCATCTTTTGACAAAAGATTGTTACTTTCCACCTTTCGAACGTTGCAAAGCTCGTCAACGCAGTCTCCCCTTTCAAATACAGCCGCAGCCCCCATTCCTGAGCCTGCAGTTTTATGGTTCAAATATCATGCGGTCAACCATTGTCCCAATAGGAAAATGCTTTGCATGCAAATCTCAATAACAAATCTTGTATAGGTGTTTTATTCAATAATTGTTGCCATGTATGGACAAGTGAGAGCCGTGGATGCTTGATACAGCAGTACTCTTTGCCCTACTCTTACTGCATTTGATCTGTCTCGTGTTTCTGTTCTTGCTTTGTATGTTTGAGTGCTTAGGTTAGGCAGGTGGATGTAGGTTGAGGGATTGAATTAATAGAAGATACCTATGCACATTGAGATCACTCCAAAGCGACAGTCCTTCCCGCGACGCTTCATCTCATTCAAGAGAGTTGCAACACAACGAGCTCCTGAAACAGATTGCAGCATTCAGCTTTAAGATTATGCCTTAGTTAAAACAAAAGATTAAATAATGCCAGCAAATACCTGTAGCACCCAATGGATGCCCAAGAGCAATTGCACCACCATTAACATTGACTTTTTCTGGATCAAGCTCCAGTTTCTTACAGCAATAAACATACTGAGAAGCAAATGCCTGAACGAAGGAGAGCAGGTTGCATAGCTTGAAATTCTGGCATAGTTATATCAATGCGAAAATGGAAATAATAGTTCAACAAAATACCTCGTTGATTTCATATAGGTCAATGTCATCAAGCACTAATCCAGCAGCTTTCACTGCAGCTGGAATTGCAACTGCAGGACCTATTCCCATCACAGCTGGATCAACACCAGCAGCGGCAAAACTCCTGCAATGGGATCACACAATTTAAAAACATGCCTGGGGGTTAACTCATCATTTCACCTGAAAGGTAACTTAATCCTTGAAAACCCAAGACCATATAGACATAACAAGAATTTCATCTTGCATTTATTGATCAAGGTTCAATTATTCTACTATGACTAGTCACTTATTCCTTTTAAATTGGAAGTTCCAATATTATCATCTACTTCTCTCGTGTTTTTTAGCACCAGGAATTTAATTTTCAGCTCTGAGTCAAACAAGAATGACAAATACCTGAACACACCAAGGATTGGAAGTCCCTTCTGCATAGCCACACTTCTTTTCATAAGGAGTACTGCTCCAGCACCATCACTCACCTGACTTGCATTGCCTGAGATAATATCCCATTCAAGTGTCAATTGAATGCACAATTGTGCTGATCATGTGAACAACAGATATCCATATGATCAAATACCAGCAGTTGTGGTTCCGTCTTTTCTGAAAGCAGGCTTCAGCTTGGACAGATCGGTGATGTTTGTGTTTGGTCGAATTCCATCATCCACTAAAATTCTGACAGGCTTCTCTTCTCCAGTTTTTGGGTCCACAATCTTTATAATGGGATCATCAGTTGCAACATGTGTTGACACGAAAAAGAAGTGAAAAATGGACGTATACATGCTGATGACCATTCAGTTCTTCATTTACCTTCGTTGTAACTGGTACAATTTCCTCTTTGAATTTACCAGACGCTGTTGCAGCAGCAGCTTTTCTATGAGATTCAACCTACATTTGCAAAGACAAGGAGTTAAGAGTACCACATGATATGCCTACATAAAAATAACTGCATCACATATCCGGGTCATGCAACTCACTGAAGCCTGGTCTTGTTCTTGCCGGGTAACACCATAGCGGTAGGCAACATTCTCAGAAGTTATTCCCATAGGAAGAAGGCAGTCACGAGCTTGTGAAAAGCCATCTACCTGTTAATGATACCAATCCAATTCAGGCCATCTACCTGTATTGCAGAAGTTTATCAGTTTTTCAGAGATATAGAGTTCAAATTTACTTTTGGGTTGATGTTGTGAACTGCGCCAATACTATCTGTTGTCATGGACTCCAACCCCGCCCCTATGCCTGTGTTGGTGCAAAAATAATGTTAAGCACAGAAAAGGACATCTGAAACGGACACAAATTCCAGAATCATTTCTACCAATGTCATAAAATCCAGCTTTAATGGAAGCAGCAACATCGGCAACTGCCTGCAGACCAGATGAGCATTGCCTGTTGACTGTTCTGATGGGCACAGTTTCTGATCAAAACAGACAAATTATATCTCAGAAAACCATCATAAGTATCCCGGGAAAAATCTAGGATCTTTTTTTTTTTTTTTTTCCGGTCTACATGTTGGTAATAGCTTTAGTTCGTAGGTTGGAATTAGGGTATCCAATTAACTACCGAAATTCAGTAAAATATGCTGAATTGAAATGCAATGCAAATGAACAAAGGGGTGCATGCTGAAGCAAACAATGTACCAGGGAAACCAGCGTAAAATGCTGCCATTCGGCACTCGATAGCCCTCAGGGATCCGGGAGCCAGAACTGTACCAACTACTATATCCCCCACTTCACTTGGACAGATGTTTGTTTTCTCTATCAATGCCTGGAATGAAGTTTCAAGATTGTCAAGATGGGAAAAGATGGGAAGATGATTGCTTAAATCATGGAGCACAACATAACAGAACCATTAACCAAATTGTCATCAAATCCATCGGTATTTTGCAAAGAAGCCGAGATTATTTTCAGGCCCATTAATCAAAAGTACACCTAACCTTCAAAACAGGGGCAAGCAGATCATCAGGAAGGGTATCCTTGAAACCACCACGCTTGGATTTGCAAAGTGCAGTACGGTAAGCACTGCTTGACATAAGCGCAAGTTTAATAGATAGACATGAGACTAGACAGAACCCACAAGAGGAACTCATATGACATCCTTTTTACACAGATAAAGAAACTCACGCCACAATCACAACATCGTCACCAAAAGCAGCCGTCCGGTGATATGCAGCGCTGTCTCCCGCCGCACAATTTGAAGCCTATGAGATAAACACATTAGGTAAAAAGGTGAGCATAAATATAATTAAAGAGAACTTCTTTGTACTTCAAAAAGATTTTAGCGGTATAAATGCAAGAGGGCCTAATTGAGATATGCCTGATTACATTCTCTGGAAATTGAATTCAATTAAGGTAGGCTATATTAAAAGGAATGTAAATATAATTCATATTATAAAAACAACTACTGTGCATAACTAATAAACTAACTGGGTATCAATATGGTACTCCTATCAAATTTAACTACAAAGAATTGAAAGAAGCTTACGGAGATTAAAGCTGAGCCATGGTTTTGAGAAGAAAAAGAAGAACTGGGTTGCAAATGAGCAACCAGAACTTTCTGTCTGTTCAGTGCCTTCTCCATCCTCTCTCTCTCTCTCTCTCTCTCTCTCTCTCTCTGAGTTCTGCTATGAAATAGGACTGGCTCAACAGTTTCTACGCAGAACTGTATAAATAGGGACTTTGGCTTTGATTTGTCAACCGTCGTGTTTACATCCCGAGGCGGTAAGAAAACACCAAGAACCGAGGAGCAAGCGTTGACCCCTTGTGTTAAATGACCCGGTAGTTTCAATGCAGTGCCGAACGAATTTCTTTTCTTAGGTCCAACGCATTTTCTTTTCATTAGTAGCTATTTTTTCCTGGAAATTTCGAAGAATATACAATACATGACCAATAAAATGACAGTCTAATTTCCCCTCCATTTATTGCTTCTTCAAATGATTAAAAAAAAAAAAAGAGTTATTTTGTATGTTATTATATTTTATATCATATCCAAACAAATGCAGGAAAAGGATCTTGTGCTCTGACATTTTGATTTATTGACTAATTATCTTGAATTTTAAAAATAAAATTAAGAGTTTATATGACTCTATTATGACTAAAAGCACTGTATAATTATCTTTAATAATTAACAATTAATACAAATAAACCCTCAACAGAGCTAAACACGCTTTTGATTTTAAAATATCTGGTCCATCTTAGGTTTATTTTCCAACCATCAAATTGCTATTTTTTTATCTTTTTCAAACAAGAAGAACAAAATTTAGGAAGACAAAACGGCGACAATTATTTTCGCCGGAAAACGGGAAGATTTAATCTCAAAAACAAAACGAGTCACTGGGAGTCGGGACCAGGCGCATCGGCTGCTGGAGACACCTGTCAATGAGATTTTTTACTCCCGAGTGTTTTTTTTTTTTTTCCGGGTACATCTGTTCCGTGTGGGGGGGTAGTTGTAGTGGGTCAACTCTCGAACAGATTTCCGTGGCTGTTGTTGTGTGAAAGCGATTTAAATTAATGGTATTTTGATCACGTCAAAATCAAGGATGCATGGACTTTTGGGTTTCACCGAGCATGGACCAACGTTAAGAATGAGCAAAGTGAGAAGGGGTTGTTCTGGTTGTTTTTTTGTCTTTTTTCTTAATATATTTGAGTGGGTTGTTCTGGTTGCTAAAACAGTATAGTAACGGTGTTTAATGGTGTTGCCGCGGTGGCTGCTGGGGTAGCGAAAGCGACACTTCAATTTGAATCTTCTTTCTTTCGGTTGAATTCGAACACGACTTTCCACCTGCCCTTTCTTTTTTGTGCTCGACCAATAAATCGTCTGTTGTTCTTACCTAACAAGCAAGCCGTCCGTCAGGAAAATAAATAAATAAATAAGGAAAAGGCCTTAAAACGTTACGGATGCGAGGGGGCGCTGCTTCTCGACGGGACCCGTTCATGTGCAGGGTTCTTGTAAAACTTTGAGAAGTTTTAAAAACTAGAAGGCTTTTTTTAAATAATTTTTTTATAAATTTAATTTTTTTAAAAAAAAAAATTTTTTGGTCAGAATTTTGATCGATTTTTACCGTGCTACTGTGCTTCCAATTATGCAGAGAGGGAGAGAGAGAGAATCACTTCTAAAAAAAAAGTTCAAACTCGTTTTTACGGTGCCAAAATGCCAAAGGCGGCCCAACTGCTTAGGGGAATCGAAGTCCTTGACAGGCGATGGGGTTTTTCGGCCAGAAGCCTTTAATCAAATACGGCTAGACTCATCTGCCTGCGCCTTCAAATTTCCTTACGAAAATTATTCGCGTAGAAAATGTTTTCCGTAAGCATGCGCACATCAAAGTTTTTTTTATTTTATTATTTTATTATTTTTATTTTTATTCTATCAGTCAAAAAATACTCCATTATATTTATTCATATATTTTGTAAATATAATTTATTTATAATTTTATATTATATAAATTTATTTATTATTTATTATTTTAAATAAATGTCATTTATTATATAATATAAAATTATAAATACATTATATTAAAAAAATTAAATTTGAAATTACCGTTAGCGGAAACTGGAAAACCATTGATACAAGTTTATGGAACCAATTTTTTTATTTTTTTAATGTTTCCATTTAATTGCTATTTAACATAAATAAATGAATAAGCTCTCCCGTCCCTCCGCGGCTCTGCCTCTCTCTCTCTCTCCCCCTGTCTCAAGTGCACTAAAAATGGCTTCCAGAAGCAGCCAATTTTCAGAGTTCTCACCTTCATCCTCCGAGACCCAGAACCCTAAGCCGATGCCTCGGCCCCTCGCCTCTTCAGCTCGGTCAGTCCAATGCCATTTCGCAACCCATTGAAATCAAGAAAAAATCAAGCCCAGTCACGAGGCTTCGCAGCCCGGGTCAAATACCCGAGTCCTCTCCCGTATCGCAACCAGCAAGAACCCGAGACGCCGCCAGCCGAGTCATTGCCCAAAATCTCCGGGTCTCTGCTCCCATTAGCTGTCAGCGAAGTTTTCTTTTTGTTTTATTTATGTATTCTTCTGAGTATCTTTATTCTTCTAAGGTTGATATTAGCATGATACTGCCTTGGATCGGATTTAACATTTGCTTTTTTTTTTTTCTTTTTTTATTACTTTTTTATTTTTTATTTTATGGGCAGAACATTTACGATTTTTTTTTTTTTTAAGCCTTGACTTGGTTTATCTTGAAAATCCCAATTTGGGTCCAACAGTTTTCTCTGGATGCAATTTCGTCACCAACCATTGAATATGCGCAGTTGCAAGACTTTTTAATTCGGCACCATGTCCAAGACTTTTTTATTACAGATTGGATCGTCTACAGTTTCATTATGTGTTCTCGTCAGTCACAGAATTTAAAAATAAAATCACTTAAATTCTTAAATTTAAATTTAAAATTTAATTCTTAATCACTATATATATATATATATATATTTTTTAAAAAACTCCTTTCTGTGTTTCCATGTTCCAGTTCTTTGTCTAATGATAGTTTGTGTATCGAGTAGATAAGATTTAAAATTATCTAGCGAAGCAGATTATCCATCGTGGTCCTACTGCAGGTGAGCGGGAGCATGGGCCCTCGGCGTCGGGGTCGCAGGCAAAAGATAAACAAAACAGTGTAATTACCTTCCTACACCCGCATAATGGCAAGGATTACGGGTCTTTCCAGGCTAATATACCATAATTGACAACAAGAGGTGCTTAGAATTTTGATTATTTACAATAAGAAAGGGGCGCCACTGGTTGGACGGAAGTTATGTCCCTAACTGCGCGGTCTAGTATTAGAGTCATTAGATTTTTATTTTTAATAATTAAGTTCAAATTTTGATACCATAGATTAAAGAAAAATCGTACCATGTCTATAAATATTTTTAAATTTTATTTTTGTTTATTTATGCTAATAAGTGTCGTTTAGGAGAGAAAAGGATTTATTCGGCACATGAATTTTTTTTAATTAGTTTAATTATTATTAATTTAAATTTAAAATTAAAATTTTAATTGTTAGAAACAATTATAATAAGTTGAGTTAAAAATTTATTATTTTGAATTTTTTTTTTAATTATTAGATGAAACACTTTTCAATATTAGTGTAGTCTAAGATTAGAGCAACTAGAATTTCATTTCTAGTAATCAAACTTTAGCACCACAAATCAAAGAAAAATCATAAGATTTCTATAGGTAGATCTAGTTTCTTCCGCGAGCACCAATAAATAATACCCGTAAAGGATCATGACACGGCTGCGGTGGTCCGGCACCGCAAGGAAAGGAAGGTCTAGCTAGCTAGACGATCATTGCTCAGGCACGTGACATACCGACGCACACATGAGGCGTGTTGAACTGGACTATGAGGAAGAGGTGAAGCAGTTAGTGACGGTTAATGAGGTGCGGTTAAAATTTGAGTTTATCGACCTGACCGGCGTCAAAATGGATTGACCTCTGCGTATTATTTTCGCTATAAATAGACGGCATCACCGGAGCTTTTTCTTTGAACTGATTTCATTTATTTCAAGTTTCGTCTTTTTTTTTTTTTTTTTCTTTTTCGGGTTGTTGGACCCTAGAGAGGGAAAAAGGAACAGAGCCTATTTTACTGACTCTGACATTGAAAGAAACTGTAAGCTAACCGCGGAGAGCAGAGCGAGAGAGAGAGAGAGAGAGCTTTGAAGCGACATTAATGGCGGCAGCCTCACTGAGACCGCTGAGATGCCTCTCGATATCGGCATTCCTAGTCGTAGCTGTGTTTGTTAGCCCAAGTGCCACGGCGGGGAAGGAAGCGCTAAAATTGAGGTACATTACTGCAAATTCAGAAGTATAATAGGCGGAGAGAATATGATTCACATTTGCGCGCGTTTGGATTATCTAATGACTGAATGCGGGGTTGGTGGCTTTGGTGTTTCGTATCTTAGGTTCGAGGAAACACGACAGCTGGATAGCTTCAAGAACTCATCAATGGCGAGCAGGTGAGTTCCGCAATCTGCATTATGGAGCAGGGGCATGGCATTTCCAAGCAGATCATCATGATCCTAAAGCTTCGAAAATGTCGAATTCAGGACAGTTTAGGCCGTTAAATTCTGTTGTTTTAGTTTTTATAGCGTAGCTTTTTCTCAAAACTGCTTTACCGAGCAGTAGCAGCCGGGGTGACCCCCACAGTTGCTCGTAGGATTATTTTCTCTAAGTACGAAAATGCCCTAAACCAAATCTAGAAAGCACGTTGCGGAGGATCGAGGCCTGCCGTGTGACTTGTGAGACTAAAGTAGTCTTTCGCATCGCTGAAGAAATTCCCATTGAAATTGAAAAATTGAAATATTCTCACTTCGTGCACTTTCAGGCTGGATGATGCATGGAACGAGCATGTTGTTAAAGATCCGGGGGCGATCGTTGCAATGGCTGATGAGTAAGTTTGTTTTTTTTTTTTTGTCATTTTGCATTTCGCTGCCCGGGCCAATATAATGCTTGCGTTATTATTCTATTAGTTAAATTAGACAAGGAATTCCCCCTATTATATTTATTATATGGTCCAACCCCAACAGATTTAATAAAGCTTAGAAGCTCGGTTTTTACTGACAGGATTACATTCTTATTATTCAATCCAACAAAATAATAATAATAATAATAATGATTAAATTTTAAAATGGGACAAGAATATATATTATTGTTTTGGGTTTTTAAGTTTTGGAGTTAAACTTTACTAATTAGTTAAATTTATGTATTAATATTTTATTATATTTATTTTATTATTATTTATATATTTTTAAATTATATATACGGTTTTAACCAATGATCCGACGATTAAATTAGAATCTAATCGCCATATTGCCTGACCAAATTAATGGTCGGACGGGGTCTGATAAGTATGCCTGCACCGTCCCGAATCCTCGTGAATGCACCTGTACTGTTTAGTTACATGTCGTTTTCACCCCTGCGGGTGTACAAATTGCAGTAAAAAAACCACAGCCAATTGAATCGGTAACCAAATGGAGTTAAACTTTACCAATTAGTTGAATTTATGTATTAATATTTTATAGTGTTTATTTTATTATATTACACACACACGCACGCACGCACGCACGCACCACACGATTTAATCAATGATTTAAACTGAAATCCAATGACTGACCGGTTCAATAGTTTGGTCGGGTCTGATAACTATACTCCACCGTCCCAAACCCTTATGAATGCACCTGTACTGTTTAGTTGCATGTCCTCTCCACCCCTGCGGCCGTATAAATTCCAGCCAAAAAACGACAATCAATTGAATCAATACCCAAGTGGGAATTTCTCTGAGGTCATTTTTCGTAGGACACTGTTACAAAAATGAATGCTAGAACAGTAGGATTATGGGAATGAGTTCCTGGCGGTTGGTTCATGTCTTCTAGAGTCTTTTGCTCCTATTATCCTGTTTAGTGCGAGAAGTATAAATCTTGAATGTCGATAATGTCCTGTTGTTCTCCAACTCTTATTTTCTTCTCTCTCGATCATAGATTAGTGTCTCTTTTCCCCTCGGAATGACTTCATTAAATCTGGCCAAAAACTTATTTTCTCGCTTGAAATCAACACAACTGGGTTGTCTGTATTGATGGCCAGGGTAGACTTCTTTATTCGTCGGCGTTTGTCTGCATTATGGTTTCCTATGATGCTATTGGTTCTCCGTTATCTTGAAAATGTCTTTAATAACTAGACCGATTTTTTTTCGCGATTATTATTAAAATAAAATAAAAAATCTACTTTGGCCCTTTTACAAATCTGAACATTCAACTATTCAATTGCGACTTTTTATGCAGATGCCCGTGCGCGAGATCTGTGCATCACGCCATATAATTTTCCGTAAAAACCATATCCATCTATCTGTATGCCCCTTACTAAACATCAAATCACTTGGCTTATATGACGGCGCGAGATAGCATGATTTTATTAATGTCAAAAGATCAAAACTTCCTACCGGAATGGCTTGTGAGGTTGGACCACTTTTAATGTTTGCCTTGGTAATTTCTCTCTGCTGTTATTTTCATTCTAGTTTTACATTTGCTTCGCATGCTTGACTTCAGACCTGTAACTTGGAAAATCAAACGTTAAGCACTAAAGCAATAAAACACTTCGATTAGTGATTTTCGGTAATAACAATTTTCCAACTGCTTTAATAGGAGTATCCGGAATAGCACGGCGAGGAGGAATTTAGGATTTTTCTCGTGTAAAACCGGAAACCCCATCGACGATTGTTGGCGCTGTGAGCGCAAGTGGCGACTTCGCAGGAAACACCTTGCAAACTGCGCAATTGGATTTGGACGCAATTCCATTGGCGGCCGTGACGGCAGACACTACGTTGTCAGCGACCCTGGCGATGATGACCCCGTCAATCCAAGACCCGGCACGCTACGCCATGCTGTCATTCAAGACAGGCCACTGTGGATCGTGTTCAAGAGGGACATGGTGATTACTCTGAAGCAAGAGCTCATCATGAACAGCTTCAAGACTATAGATGCTCGTGGAGCCAAGGTCCACATTGCCAATGGGGCTTGCATTACCATCCAGTTTGTGACAAATATCATTATTCATGGTCTCCATATCCATGATTGTAAGCCCACCGGCAATGCCATGGTTCGCAGCTCGCCTAGTCACTACGGGTGGAGAACAATGGCTGACGGAGATGGAATTTCCATTTTTGGATCAAGCCACATTTGGATTGACCATAATTCTCTATCCAACTGTGCGGACGGTCTGATTGATGCCGTAATGGGGTCAACTTCCATTACGATTTCCAACAATTACTTCACCCATCACAATGAGGTAAAACTCAATTGTCGGTGCCTTAAATTGCTCTTAAAATCTGTTGGTTATCATATAAAGAAGGAGCATCACTGCATAACAAGGCTAATTGGGATTTACGTGGTCACAAAAGAAGAGTAATATATATATATATATATATATATATATATAGTTACAATTTCATCCAATTTAAGAGGTAAAATTAGTTCACATTTCTTATACTCTTACGTATCTCAATGAATTTTGCCCACTTTTCTTACAAAGAAATTTAGAGTATTTTTTTGTCCCTTCAATTGAAAACAGGTTATGCTATTCGGCCACAGTGATTCCTATACAAGAGACAAGCAGATGCAAGCGACCATCGCCTACAACCATTTTGGTGAGGATCTGATCCAGAGGATGCCAAGGTAACAGAAATAAGATGTTCACACATGGCTTATTTGGTTTTCCGAAATGAAATATCGAAGGCATTATATAGTTGAAAAATTATAAATTCTGCAGGTGTAGGCACGGCAATTTTCATGTAGTGAACAATGACTACACGCATTGGGAAATGTATGCCATTGGTGGAAGTGCTGATCCTACGATTAACAGCCAGGGAAATAGATATGTCGCCCCCGCCAACCCTTTTGCTAAAGAGGTAACCCGGTCTGCAAAATTAAATTTTCCATGATTGATGGATGGCTAAAAGACAACAATGACGAAGAGATACATTATCATCCGATTTTATTAAGACATTGACATTGACAGGTGACAAAGAGGGTAGACATAGTAGAAGGCGTATGGAGACACTGGAATTGGAGATCCGAGGGAGACCTCATGCTAAATGGAGCTTACTTTACTTCATCAGGAACTAGAGCAGCAGCCAGCTATGCCAGGGCCTCCAGCTTAGGGGCCAGGTCATCTTCTCTGGTTGGGGTCATCACTTCAAACGCGGGTGCCCTGTCCTGCCGCAAGGGTCGCCAATGTTGATTCTCATTCCCATCAACTGTCCTGTGAGTTTGCATCCATTCTGTTTAGATCCCTTCTCTAAGATTTGTCCCTACCAAATAGTTGGCAAATATACATTACATTACATTACATGTGCCACATTGCTGTCAAACCTTTATACAAAATACCTCGACAGAAGCCAGCCATTGATCGGCCTGGGCCTCCTTTAAGTGTCCTTGGATTTGTTTTCAACTTTCTAATCCTTTTAGAATCCATGTTGTCCATTTGCTTGCTTGCAGTATGATTACCAACTTCCAGATTGGAGTCCTGCGAAATCTATGTGAGAGATGTGTGCAGATCCAGGATTCTACCGCTTTAATCATTTGAGCTTGTGATTACGCATGGTCTCTGTCATTTCCCTCTGTAGTTAGAGGGCAAACGAGTTTCTCATGCTGACATATAATGAAGTTATACTTTATATCTCTTTCACTCCCAGATTTACATGGCATGCATTTAACTAAGCATACCTAGTGGAAGCATAATTGATGTTTGTTTAACGGCAATACCACATTACTCGCTTGTGAGATGGGGACAACCAAGATATGTGATCCACTTTTCGCGTACAAAACAAACCCACGCCGCACTTATAACTTCAGGCCATGGACTTGATCCATGGTGCACGGTCCACATGATTGTAGGACGTCAAGGTCCGTGTTGCTATCGAAGCCGAAGGGTCCTCAAATGACCCAATTCTTTTACCAAGGGCCGGCTAGGCCTCCGGTTCCTACTTGTCGAGTCCAATACAAGCGCTGGTATCAATATTTTTTTTCCATTAAGTCTGACAAACAAATTACGAACATGCATAACTAATTATATTAAAATGTTCTTTTTACTCAGAAATCTTGTAACAAAATCATTCAAGTGTTGCCACAGCCCACAGGCGTGTTTTCCCTTAGACCTTAATGTTCCCGAACTCCAACAACTCCCAAATCACATAGGAAAGTTGCAATTTATTCTGAATCAATATTAAACGGATCTCAATGCACAAGAAAAAAAGGGATTCTTACAAGGGAACCGAAGCAATTCATAAAAGCGGAAAATCAAAACACTTCATATATTATCTAGTTCTGAGTAGGGTTTGACAACTTTAATGTCGTCTAAAAAGAAAAAAAAAAGATTTAAAAAAAAAAAAAAGAACACCTGCTCTCCAGACAAGACTTCATAGATTTTTGTTTCTAATAGGATGCGTCGTCATGAATTACGGAAAGACTATATAACATACAGACGAGCTCCCTTACACATACATAACAAGCCACTACTATCATCAGTTAATGAATTAGACGCGCAATGCAAGGTGCCTAAACCATGTTGATGGAAAATAAGGCCTTAGAATGGAGTACCAATTTCACTCCTCGTTTCTGTTGGACTGTACAGAGCAGACCTGTTTCTCGGTCTATTCTCCTCCAACTGCTTTACAACTTCGTCGATGGTGGGTCTTACTGAAGCCACCGGAGCACAACATCCCATTGCAAGCTTCAATGCCTGAACTAACCCTTCTTCCATTGGACTCCTTATCCCCTTCAAAAGCTCCACATCAAAAACCTCCATAGTTGTTTCCTCCAAGACTGCCACTTTCACCATTGATGGCAAGTCTACAAAATCACCACTTCTCCCATTTTTCCCAGGTTTCTTGCCTATCAAGATCTCCAGCAAAAGTATACCAAACGCAAAGACATCTGTCCTGGAATTGCATTTCTTCATCTTCTGAAGTTCTGGAGCCTTGTAACCGTCAACTTTTGCAAGTGAAACTATTTCATCAGCAACAGCTGGGACCATTAGCTTGTCCAGTCCAAACTCAGTAAGCCTGGCAACAAAAAATTCATCCACCATTACATTTTTGGATCTCACATTTCCATGGGTAATTGGTGTCTCAAGACCAGTATGAAGGTATGCTATGCCCCTGGCTATACCAAGTGCAATCTTGTGCCGCCTAGCCCAGTTCATCACTGGCTTTCCTCCTTTAGTCTCTGCAATCAACAAAATATAAGTGACAGCAGATTGAGTTTGGAAGTGCATTCATAGAAGAGTCCAAGCCAAGACATTGAATTTTGATGACACTTGCTCAATCTAATTATATATATGGCAGAAATAAGTTTGGACAGGTTACAATAAAGGAATATTGCTTGACCCTGTGAGAAAATCAAATCTCTTTTCCAAGTCATGAAGTCAGAAAATGTCTAAATCTCTGCGAGTAGTTGGTTATGGAGCTCTACGGTTCAAAAGTTAAGGCAAAGAAGGCCACCATAGAAGAGCTCACCATAGAAGAGCTATAAGCTTGCTCAAGTGAGCAAGTCGTATTTTTTTGTTTTTGTTTTTGCTGGCCATGTTATAAAGAGATTCTATAAGCTGTTGGCAGCTTGAAGTGTACAACCCGGTGTGGCATAAAATTTTTTCTAAACCAAGAGTGGTCAATGAATCTATGTGATTAATTTGGAAAATCCTTGAAGAATCACCAGTAATAACTGTTTAAATTGAAAGAGATCCTAAGCAATTCTCCAGCTATTCGATTAAGAATAACAAAAGGGCTTATTTATTAATGAACAGTTCTTACTGAGGGAAGACAGCCATGCCAGTGGCAGTATTGCATATAGGCATATAAACTGTAAAGAAAAGAGAAGAGATATGTGTACCATGTAAAAGATCATAGAGGGACCTATTTGGAAGATAGTCATAAATAAGAAGCTTCTCGCCTCTCTTGCCCTGGTAAAAAGCTCTCAAAGGAATCAAATTCTCATGCCTAATCTTTCCCAATTGCTTTATCACAGGTAAACACGAACTCCTATCCTTGCAACTACCTTCTCTCAACAACCTTAGTGCAATTGTACCTCCTTCTGCGAGCTTTGCCTTATAAACTGTCCCATAACTAGTCTTTTCCATGACTTGCCCAGTTGCATTCAACACATCCTCTAATGTCAAATGCTCAGCGCCTTGAAACAAAATTAGCTTTCCTTCCCCACCACCACCACCACCACTACCACCACTTTCCTCATCTTCTCCTTCCTCTATTTCATCTTCACTTTCATCATCTCTACTCTTCCTCTTCCTGTTTTGTGCGTAACCGATCAACAATGAGGCCAAAACTACCACTCCAGTCATTAATCCAATCACAATCCCAGCGATTGCACCAGAACTCAATCTAGAACTTCCATTGCAACTCCTTAAAGGTGAACCACAAAGATTAGGGTTGTTCCCTTCAAAAGCCTCCACACCAAACTTTGATTCACCGAAAACAGGCAACACCCCGCTAAAGTTATTATGTGAAAGGTTCAAATTTTCGAGGTGTAATCTAGTTAAACTCTGAGGAATTGAACCCAAAAACATATTATTCGAAAGATCAAGCTGTTTCAGCGCTTGAAATCGAGTCACAAATTCTGGGAAATTCCCTGAGAAATTGTTGCTACCCAAATCAAGAAGCTGCAAATCATTGCATGTAGAGCTAGGCAATGCAGGATCAGGGAGGGACCCAGATAGTGAATTTCCGTGAAGTCGAAGTGAAACCAATCTATCGCACAAATTCCAAATTGATGGAGCTAAAACGCCACTAAAACTATTGTCTCCTAAGTCAATATCAGACAGTGAAGTGCTATAACCAAGCTCCAGAGGGATTGTTCCACTCAGTGAGTTGATATTAAGATACAAACTTTTAAGCACAGAGAACTCACCAAGCTCCCGAGGAAGCGCACCAGAAAGATTAGCAGAGGGGAGCTGGAGAGAAAGAAGGTGCAAAGATGGGTCTTTGAATAGTGAAAGATTGGCCAGTTGCGGTGCATCACTGCAAGAGAGTGCAGAGCCGTCCGAGAAAACCCATTTTAGGCCTCTCCATTGGCATAGAGGCACGGAGGAGTTCCAAGAAGAGAGTAAGAGATTTTCACTGTCACCTTGTAAAGAAGCTTTGATCTTTTCCAATAGAAGCTCCACGTCTGTTGAAGAAGAAGGTGACACAGACTCGGTGAGTGCCGCTGAGAAGGCCATGGCGACAAAGGTGTAAAAACTGCAGAGAGAATAAAGTTTCGAGACCGCCATGAACAAATGAAGCAAAGGTACAGAGAGAGAGAGAGAGGGAGAGAGAGAGAGAGAGGAGAGAGAAAGGTGATGGACAGTTGGGCTTTTGAGAAGCTCTGCAATGGGGTTATTTTTTCGGAAAAGCTGACACAGTGTTGACTATGAGTGAGCTCACTATCTAATAACTCAACGGCTATTATTAGACTCTTCTTACAAAGACCACGCTATGGCTTTCACTCCCCACCGTCTGATTTGATTTCCCCATCATAGAGATATTCCCGGGATAATCCTAGAGGCGGAAACATCGGAAGGACGATGGACGTTAATGTAGCAAGAAAAAGTAATGCTTTTTTTGAATGTTTGTTTACTTTTAACTAGTTCTGTTGTTTATTGATATTCTGCACGCTGCCCTTTGGAATTGCGGGGTTTTTCCAGTTTCCAATTTCTAGCTTTTGCCTTGGTTTGCACTCGTTGAGAAGAGTCCTGTGGCCAAGGTCTCGTCTATTCAAAGTGACGTTTTCGGCAAGCCCATTCGATCTTCGGGTGCTCCTTTAATCACAGCCTTACACGTGTCGATATTTCTTCTTTTTTTAAAAATTTTTCAATAAAAAAAACCTTGTGAAAATCAGAGATATAACCTTTTAAGATCTGGACTGAAAAATTCAAATGAATCTGCCGTTAGATTTCGAGAAACGTAGCGGATGCATGGCGGGTATCTGGGCAATGATGCATTGCTGTTGATTTTAGGCCGAGAGCAGATTGGTCTAAGTCTAAACCAGTAGGTGGTGGGCCCGCAAAGCCTGTGGGTTCAAGAACGCCAAAAGCAAACGGATGAAGAAAAAAAAGCAAAAGGTGAATCTATGTCCACACTCCACTCCACAGACGTAGACGTGAAAAAAAAGTGAGGGGGCCATGGAGTCCTCTTTTTTTTCCTTTTCTTTTTTTTTTCTTTTCTAAATTTTGCCCTTTACTGAAAGAACATGTCGAAATTCGAAAAGCCCTGTCCATGTGGACCGAACCATTATTAATTGGATATTTCTTCGGTGGGTCTCACGCTGGAAAAATATTATATTCGCCAGATTCTCTCTCTCTCTCTCTCTCTCTCTCTTTTTTTTTTTTTTTTTTGTGGGTTTCCTCCAATATCTTTGATGAGGACTAAAGTCACAACAACTTGATCGCACTTTTACCTTATTATTATTATTATTATTATTTTTATTATTATTATTTTCCGTAAGTAAGATTTTCTGTGCTGTCAAGATCCTTAAACTTTGTATTAAAGGTTTATATATTTTTTGATAAAATCCTTTTTAAGATGTTTTAGTAAATTAAAAAATATAATTATACATTTGACCAAAAAAATTAATTATAAAATTGATAAAAAATAATAACTTTTATTTTACAAAAATAACTTTTATTCAAAATGAATAGGCGGAAGTTATTTTGGTACATATTTTTTAGAAGTGAAAGATAGAGTACAAGTTAAAAAAAAAATAAAAGAATTACTTTTAGATTACTGTCAATAAATTTTTTGTTATTTAATATTAAATTTTATTTTATTTTATGAAAAATTAGTTAAAAATGTTTTTTATGTTTTTATTTATTATAATAATCAATTAGTATTAAAACTCTTCCCTTTATTATTAAATTTTTTTTAAAAATGTTTTTTAATAATATAATTAAATGGCATAAAATTTATTTTTTAATAAAAAAAGTCTTAATAAAGAATTTTTATAAATAAATTATTTTATATCGAACCAATAATCCTAAAACACAAAACTTGAAGGCTAATGATGTGGTTACGCAGCCCGTCGAAGATGGGAGAATGTGACTGTTTTTTGGGGGGATCTCGAATTTCAGGATGGGTTTTTTTCGCTTCTTGTCGAGGTTTTCTCTTTCATTACTTTTGAGCCGATTAACTCGGTAGTTCATTGATTTCAGGGCCGCACTCTGAGAACCAAACCAAACTACTCGCAAGTTTCAAATGACTTTCGGCACATAATTGGGATTAGCTCTTTCAAATGGTCCTTGAATTTAACCCAACGGAGAAGAAGCCTATAACACCCAGAAAAAGATATCCTTTTTCGAGTCTCTCTTCGGGAACTTCCCGTGAAGAAATAGGGAATGTTATGCAGGTGGTCGAATCATCATAACACACTGCAAACCTTGGGTACGGCCATCTTCTTTTGTAGGCAATTTACTGTTTAAACTCACGCCGACCCAAGTAATCATTGGTCTTCTTTAAGCCATCGATGATTTTCGTCACTCATCTTTTTATGTAATAAGTTTTAATTAAACGTTTTTGCTTTGTGCCTTTATTTCAAGTTTCCAGCACGTCTAAAGAATCCCGAGCAATAGTGAGATACACGATGAGGTGCTTAAAGGGTTCGCAGAAAAATGGGGTATGGCAACACCTTCGTTTTACAATGTATTTGACCAATGTTTCACTTTCAAAGAGCCCTCCAAAGAGAGAGTAATCAATTCTAAAGCCGAGCCCATCTAAAAAGCGCTAAATGCTCACTTTTTCTCTGAGGCTTCTAAATCCCACCCGGGCTGTTCTTTTTACGTGGGACTTTGTTAGGCGTGGTGGGAACATAGCATCATTAATCTCTTGTTAATGGAGATGCACCTGGCAAACATCAAACCAGAGAACAAAGACACGGCTTACTTTGTTGCTCCATGAATTTTTGTTCTGCAGTGTCATTTCTTTTCCGTTCGATGAATTGAAGGTTAAACCGATTAATTATTTGTTTTCTGCCATGAATATGGAAACTTGGAATAGGCATTTCATGTACCACGAGGCTTGTCTACAGCCGAAAATAGTATATATCTAGTGTCGTGCACCAGGAGGAGGAAAGGAATAGGCATTTCATGCAACACGTTACAGCAGATCCAACAAGAAACTCCAGCGACGAGGACTTGGTATGGACCTAGTGACAAAGAGGCGTGTTGCCTCTTACAGTGATAGGTGGTGGGGGTTCAAACCCCTACCACTCATCACCCGCCCCTCTCCCCCGCGGGACGCTGACCCTCAGCTGCTAAAAGTAACTTCAAAAGTATATGATCAGATCACTTTTGAGTACCTCCGGCGTAGCTCTGTGAGGCCACTTGACTTTCGTGTCGTTTTGTGTGTTGCATTATCTGGTCAGATCACTTGATATTGTCGTCTTATGCCTTTCTCATCATTTGTCAATTTTGCCACGAACCTGAAGTCCTGAACAGGCAACTCCCATTTGTGGTGTTACACTCTCACGCGGAAAAGTGGCGTCTACCAATCAGTAGTATGCTTTGGACTTCCTCTTCCAGCCTGGCTGTCTTGAGCAGTCACAGTCTCAATCTTTTGCCCATCTTCGAGATTTCATGTGCTTTTAGGGACGTGATTCGACTTGGTTTACCGAACAATATAACATTTTCTTTAATTAATTCGAATTCACGACATTTAGGAAACGATTCCAATAACAGTGATCAATGTATGCACATATAACGTTGCAACGGTCTAAGAAAAGTAAAAACCCGCGTGAGTTATAGGCTTGTTTAATAAATAAGAGGGCCCAAAAGAAAGGTAAAAAATCGCCACAGCCCAACCCAATTAATGGGCCCCTACACTCAAAATAGTATGTTGGGCCAGCAACCCAAAATACCCAGTTTCAAAAGAACGAAGGCTAGTCCTCCAGTCATGTGGATAAATGAGAATTGATAACTGAAAGGTGGCAGGATTGCATTCCCCATCCCTAAAACAACACAAATATAACCAATCTTTAGGATTTACAACACGCATATAACCAAGCTTAGGACTTAAACCTCCACAATTGAGACCCTAACATATCACAAGACCTGGCTTGTTTTGTTTCTTATGAACATTGAAGCCTAATACAGAAGTCACATTTAAGTTGGGTAAAGCACGGTGTACTGTTGTTCGGGAAAAGTAAAGTAATCGTATAGGATGACGCTTGGAAAAGAATACTGAAGAAAATTTTTGTCCTTCATTAAGCAAAGTCAAGGCTCGGTGAAGAGAAATAACAGAATAAGCCTTTAACATCACGAGAAGAATTTTCCAGCACAAACATTCCGGACGACAAGACGGCTGAACATGACTTGAATATAAGGTGAACTCACGTGCGCAGAAGACAGCCACAAACAAAGGGGAACAAGTAAGCATTACACAAGACACTTCCTTGCTTTGTCCCAAGTAGGATGTCATCTGTTATATTCTTCGAGAATAGAGTTGAAGCACTTGGTTCACACATAAATGTAGTTGAAGCATATGGTTGAACCAGTACTATGACTAGCAGCAAAACAGAACAAATACGAGAATGATAGAACTCACATGCACATGGAGGTGGAACAGACATAGAGATACATAGAAACTTGGCCAGCAAATCTGTAGAACAAACCGAGTTATAGGTTCCAATGTATGGCTGAAGTCCTTGTTGTTCTTTGACTAAGGTTTTTTGGAGGACCAATATCTCCAAAGATTGTAAGCACATGGCTTGCTTGCACATATGCCTCCCCTAAGATAACCTTGGGATGTATTCCCTCATAGGTCATGATTGCTTGTGGAGAATACCCAGTCCTCATTCAGATACTGGAAACAAATTATGCAGAATGTGGTGTGTTAATGTTAGGTTCATGTCTAAACACAAGCTAATGTGGAGTGAAAAAAAAGTTCCAAAAGGGCTGCATGCCAATCCCTGCAATTCTTTTTGGCCAATAGTTCAGTAATGGGCACCTAATTTGTAGATCAAATACTCAAGGACTCGAACCATTGCCAACCAAGCAATTTGCCTTTCAACATATATTGAAGCTCAGATAGAATAACTGAATATTATGAATAATTGAAGCAAAAAGACATCCTGTGCATGGATAACTTAAAATCTTGCATTTACATAAACCTTTTTCTTCTCTGGCTATACTCAATGCATACCCACCTCTAGTAGGGAATGCATAAAACTTTGACAATTCCCTATTATCGTCTTCATTTGTACTTTTCCATTATTCGTCTTGCTTCTTCTACAGGGTCATCAGAAGAACTCGTCCCTCCACCTCCTCTTGGCTCTTGATCTTTATTAAAGGCAATAAACAGGAAATATACAAGCCCCATTGTTGCCTGTCAACAGGCATAACACAATGTTCAGGTTTTGTTTACAATCTACTGGCCAAAGGTGGTCAGAGAAAATTCGAGCAGAACGAATTGCTCATCAGACATCTCAATTATCAACTCCGAGATGCAAGAACCACGTAATCATTTGTGCATCCGTGTGTGTGTGTGTGTGTGTGTGTGTGTGTGTGTGTGTGTGCAGGGGCGAGTATGGGATTTCATCAACTTATTAGTCATGATTCACAATTGTGGATTACTTCAAAAGAAACATCAACGTTTATCCTTACGGTTGAGATTAGAGCAGCCAACGTACCAGCACGAAGAAAGCTGTCGACAGGAATGACTTTAGTACGAAGAGTGAGATGGTCAAGGCAACAATAGTCACCGAAATTCTCGCAACTGGTCTTGGAACATAGTCCTAACTCATAAGAAACAAACACAAAACATTTGCATTAGGCTACAACTTCCAATCACAAAACCCTTAAAGAAGGGGAAAATTACAACTAGGAAACACCAACTAGTTGAAGTCGTAACAAAGCTGCTAATGGGTTCGCAAATTGAAGAGAAAAAAACTGAACTTACAGGCACAACATTGGTTCCTGCCTCGATGACATCTTTCCCAACCTTCCACACGGTTTGAATAACTATTCCACGGAAGTTGGAATGGCAATTAGAGGAAAAATCAACACAAAAACTCGGAACCATTTTTAACTGTGCCCAAAGAAGCAGGACCAAGAATGACAACAAAATGATTTTTTTCCCAGGGCAAAAATAAAAACCCAATAATGATATCCAATACGAAACAACTACTTGATGCCCACATGCAAAATTTCTAAACATATTCCATATTTCCAATCAGGGAGGAAGGAAAGTTCAAAAGAAAAAAAAAAGAAACGAAAAAGAAAAAGTGGAATAAAGAGAACCTAGTGAAACCGAACCTGTGAAAAGATTAGACTGCGCGGCAGAAACAGTGGGAATGGGTCGAGGATTCCGGGCCGCGCGCTTCCTAATCTCCAAGACGGGCAGCTTTGGAGAGGGATTGAAGGAAAGGAGCTGAGGGTTGGCCAGAGTCGAGGTTTGGTTTCTGCCAAGATTTGGAGATGGGTAGGAGTGAGGCCAAACCGGCCACAGGCTGTAAGTAAAAGCTGAAGAAACCATTGAACACATAATTGTAATGGCGGCTATCTATTACGATGGCAATTGGGAGGCGGTGGGGGCAAGAGAAACAAAATGCGGTGTGCTCTGGAGTTGGAACGCCAGGTAGAATCAAAAGCATTTTCAATCTCGTCCCAGCCTCTCAAAACTAGGCGTAAAGTGACCCACCGGAGATCAGTTGGTAGCACCACACCACCCACCACCCTCTTTAAAGTGGTTTGGGCTGGCCCAAGACTCGCCCACATCTTCTAGCTCGACCCGCCTCAATTCGACGGCCGAGGTCCACGCCCCATTCATTTTCCTTTTTCTAAATTTCATTTTCTGGCTCCTGTCGTTATATGATAGCCAAGCCTAAGGGGGGCCGGCACTGGGTTCCTAGGCTATAAATTTATCTGTTTACGCGTGCATAAATAACAGAGGGGCGCTTTAATGGTGGCGGTGTTGGTCAATCATCTTATTAGAGTTAGACGAAACAAAACAGAACGTGTGTTCTGTATTAGAAATAGAATACGGGGAATTCCCCGAGGTCAGGTCCTAGAACTCTGGAATCTGGGCCCCATTTTTTCAGTTGTTCGTATTTTTCTCAATGTTCATTCAAATTGCATACTATCCGATATTGGAGCCGAAGACCAATCAAATTTTAGGAACAACTGCCCCACCCATAGATATCTTGAGAGGGAGGGAGGAGGGTTGGGGGGGGGCAGGTTTGATCTGGCAAATGTATAATGAAGGCCCAATTATTCTAATCTTTCATTAAAGCCATGGCATGGCGTGTGAAGCTCCCCCTCCATCAGTCAGTCTTTTTTATTTTTTAATTTTTTGTAAATACTGTTTATTTGTTTAGAACAATTAATTTATAAGTTTTACGTTAAAAAATAAAAATTTGAATCATATATCTTTTATTTATTTACTTTTATATATGTATAAACTATATAACTTCGAATTCACCACAAAGAAAAAATAAATAAATAAATAAATAAAAGAAAAGCCACTGAAAGGCCCCAGCACCAGCGGCACATGCCTCGGCTGGGTCGGTCTCGGAGTCGAATTCAAGTCGGTCACTCTACACGAGACGGGAAACGAGGGTTCCTGTAGGATCTTGGAGTAGGAGCCGCTGTAAGAATCAAAGTAATAGGCAGTGAAGGAGTCTTGCGTAGCATTGAAGATCTTGGATTCGAGTTTCAATAATATAATCGGAGCTAATTAGCGGGGAGAAAAAATCGAGAGAGTAAATTCCATTTCCTTCCAGGCATTTTGTTTTTAGTCACTGACATTAGACGGCTGGCGTACAGGGGGTGAATGAAAATGACCAATCAAACCTCCATCGGTGAGCTTACCCGTAGCAACTGATATAGCTGGACTCATATCTTGGTTTTTGTTTATCTCTCAATGTTCGAATTATAAAAAGAAAAAAGGAGTAAGGGGCTAAAACGTCATGATTGTATTGTAGCGGGGCTCTGCATTCATGTATGTAATGCCCTATTAAAAGAAGATGCTGCTTTAATTTTAATACCTTCTCACTTGGACTGCCCTTTACCAGATAATAATTTTGGCCATGGCTACTTGTTTGATAACAACGCAAAAAACCGAAGTCAGAAACATAGCCAGGAACAAAAGCGCTGGAGGGAAATTTGGGATGGCAAACGACAAAGTGACTTTAGAATATTGAATCCTCATTAATTTGATGACGTTTGTCAGGAAAAATATATAAAACAAAATTAAAGAGCACAGATATGCAAGCAAGCAACTTCATCTTTCATAGAAGTCTCCGTGCCGATGCAGTTTTTCATAATCATGACGAAACAGTCATGGTCATGAGAACACCCCATAAGAAAAACAGCTTTTTCGCTGAAATTTTTGAACTGATTTGCCGGTAGCTTGTTTTCCAGCTGTGGAAGAAAGGAATCAAAAGTCCTTCAAAAAGGATGGCTCGATTATCAAAACGTTTAAATTATACATTATTAGCTCCGCATTGAGGAACACAATGCAAGAGAGAGCACATGGAGGTATCAGCTAATCAGTAATCCTCCAAGGACCTATTCAAATAAACAAAGAAATAAAGGATGGTACAAAGAACAGAACCCCGAGGTGAAGGCGATGGCGTGGGTCGGAAATCTTCAATCTTCCTTCCTTTGATAAAATGTTCTCGCTTCCCTGCCGAGGGAGTATAATGGCAATAGACTAATTGAAGTGGCAGCAACTGTTGTAGGTTGAGTTCTGCATAAGTATCAACTATCTAACAGAAAGACAGAGAGAGAGGGAGAGTGAGAGAGAGAGAGAGACCCAACGCAAAACCAAGAAGAAAGGTTTGGGATTTGAGGCAATTTGCCAAAGCCCGATGTCGAGGAAATCCTTCACTACCCCCAACTCCCCGCACCAGCATGTTTTCCTCTTTGTCCTTGCACTACTTCTATCGTCAGCTGCTTTTGCTACAAAGGTCGAAATTGATACACTAGTTTCATGGCTTCACAAGTCCCCTGCACCATCTTCAGCTTTTCCTAATTGGAATTCTTCAGACCCCAATCCTTGTAAGTGGTCTTACATCACTTGTTCCCATAAAAACTTTGTCACTGAAATCAATATTCAGTCTATTGAGATAGCTCTTCCTTTCCCTTCCAATCTTTCCTCCCTCTTGTACATTCAAAAGATCATCATTTCTGGTGCAAATCTCACGGGAACCATCCCACCTGATATTGGGGACTGCACCCAACTAACAGTAATTGATGTTAGTTCAAACAGTCTTGTAGGCAATATTCCTTCCAGCATTGGGAAACTCCAAAATCTCCGAGACTTGATTTTGAACTCTAACCAGCTCACTGGAGAGATCCCAGCAGAGCTTGAAGGGTGCATCAATCTGAAAACCATTCTTATATTTGATAACTACTTAAGCGGGAATCTTCCAGTTGAATTAGGCAGACTCTCAAATTTAGAGGTTATACGTGCTGGAGGGAACAAAAACATTGATGGAAAGATCCCAGATGAACTTGGAGAATGCAAGAATTTGAAAGTATTGGGTCTGGCGGATACCAAGATATCAGGTTCCATACCAGCTTCATTAGGTAAATTGACCAAGCTTCAGACGCTTTCCATATATACTACGATGCTTTCCGGCGGGATTCCACCAGATATAGGCAACTGCTCAGAGCTAGTCTACCTATTTCTACATGAAAATGATCTATCAGGCTCACTACCACGGCAGCTGGGTAAGCTTCAGAAGCTGGAGAAGATATTAGTATGGCAGAACAATTTTGAAGGGAGTATTCCTGAGGACATTGGCAACTGCAAAAGCCTGAAGACTATTGATCTCTCTATAAATTTATTTTCTGGAGCCATACCTCAGTCTTTCGGAAACCTTTCAAATCTTGAAGAGCTTATGGTCAGTAACAACAATTTATCTGGTTCCATCCCGCCAGTCCTTTCAAATGCCACGAAACTATTACAGCTGCAGCTTGATACCAATCAGATATCAGGCTCAATTCCAGCAGAGCTTGGGATGTTGACAGAGCTAACAGTCTTCTTTGCCTGGCAGAACAAACTTGAAGGAAATATCCCAGCTGCTTTGGTTGGTTGCAGGAGCCTTGAAGCTCTAGATTTGTCGCACAATGTTCTGGTCGGCAACATACCACCTGGCCTATTTCAGCTTCAGAACTTAACAAAGCTTCTTCTAATTGCTAATGATATTTCCGGTTCAATTCCAGTGGAGATAGGTAATTGCAGCTCTCTTACTCGTCTTCGACTTGTAAATAACAAAATCAGTGGAGAGATTCCAAGAGAAATAGGTTTCCTCAGTAAGCTTGATTTCCTGGACCTGTCCGAAAATCATATTGGTGGGTCACTGTCAGATGAAATTGGCAATTGCAAGGACCTTCAGATGCTGAACCTAAGCAACAACACCCTTGGAGGCACTTTGCCTGGCTCTTTATCTTCCCTTACAAGGCTTCAGGTACTGGATTTGTCTTCGAATCATTTTGCAGGTCGCCTTCCAAGGAGCTTCGGTAACCTTACTTCCCTGAATAGACTCATTCTTAGTAGGAACTATCTCTCCGGCACAATCCCTTCCTCTCTTGGTCATTGTTCAAACCTTCAATTACTTGATCTTAGCAGCAACGCATTCTCTGGCTCAATTCCAGCGGAATTGTTTGATATTGAAGCTCTTGATATAGCTTTGAATTTGAGCTGGAATTTACTGTCTGGCATAATTCCAACACAGATTTCTGCATTGAACAAGTTGTCCGTTCTCGATGTTTCACATAATAAGCTGGGTGGAGACCTGATCGCACTAGAAGGGTTGGTGAACCTTGTTTCTCTGAACATCTCCTACAACAATTTCACTGGCTATCTTCCAGACAACAAGCTTTTCACGCAGTTATCAGCAACAGAGATGGCAGGAAACCAAGGCTTGTGTCCTAGAGGCTACAATTCTTGTTTCCTAAGCAACAACATAACCACAGGCATGCCAAATGGTCATGGTTTCAAGCGATCACCAGTATTTAAACTGGCCATTGCATTGCTTATAACTTTGATCATAGCCTTGGCAATTTTTGGCGCTATTGTAGTCTTACGTGCCCGAAAATTGATAGCAGATGATTGTGAATCTGAGGCCGCAGAGGACTCATGGCCTTGGCAATTCACTCCGTTTCAGAAGCTCTACTTTTCAGTTGATCAAGTTCTAAAATGTCTAGTAGAAGACAATGTAATAGGAAAAGGATGTTCAGGAATTGTGTATCGTGCAGAACTTGAAAATGGGGAGGTCATTGCAGTGAAAAAGCTCTGGCCGACCTCAACAACAGGACACAAATGCCGGAGTTACGAGCTAGGAATTTCTGGAGTTCGCGATTCCTTTTCAGCCGAGGTAAAAACACTGGGGTCAATCCGCCACAAGAACATTGTTAGGTTCTTAGGTTGCTGTTGGAATAGAAACACGAGATTGCTGATGTATGATTATATGCCCAATGGGAGCCTAGGCCATCTACTTCACGAGCGAAGCGGCGGTTGCCTGGAATGGGAAGTGAGGTATCGCATTGTCCTGGAGGCAGCACAAGGTCTTGCTTACTTGCACCATGACTGTGTTCCTCCCATTGTCCACAGGGACATCAAGGCCAACAACATTCTCATCGGCCCGGAATTTGAACCCTACATTGCTGACTTTGGGCTTGCCAAACTCGTCGATGACGGAGATTTCGCTCGGTCTTCAGCCACCGTTGCTGGCTCCTACGGATACATTGCTCCAGGTTAGATCATAATGCTCGCCATATTTCCTTTAATTTTAGCAAATTCTAAGTGTTAGAAGTGTGAAATCCTACATTACTAAATTATAATATCTATGAATTTCACTGTCTACTAGTTTGAGCGCTTTTAAGTGGATTGACATGCTCATTGTTATACATTTATATATATCTGAAGAGTACGGATACATGATGAAGATAACAGAAAAGAGCGACGTGTATAGCTATGGTGTGGTGGTGCTAGAAGTGCTAACAGGAAAGCAACCGATTGATCCAACCATACCAGACGGGCTGCACATAGTAGACTGGGTGAGGCAGAAGAGAGGAGGAGGAGTCGAAGTGCTAGACGCCAGCTTGCGGGCTCGGCCGGAGACAGAGGTGGAGGAGATGGTGCAGACATTGGGCGTGGCTTTGCTCTGCGTAAATCCTTCCCCTGATGACAGGCCTTCAATGAGAGACGTATCGGCCATGCTCAAGGAAATAAGACAGGACAGAGAGGAATGCGCGAAAGTTGACGTGCCTCTTCTCAACGAGCCACCGGCGAACAATCAACAGAAAACCTGCAAACACTCGTCATCGCCACGGCCGTACCCTGCGGCGCAAAGCAATAACACTAGCTTTTCTGCTTCCTCATTAACGTTGCACTCTGCTTCTTCTTCGTCAAATGCTAGAACAATTCAGTTGGCCAGTAAAAGAATGGGTTAAATTGCCCATTAATTCCTGCCCAATTGTTCAACTTGGACCTTCAAGCGATTTCTTGTTTGTATGCGCAAAACAAAACAGCGTGACATTTCATTTTATGTTTAATTTTGTTGCTCCCCCATTTTTTTTATGCTATTTATTTACAATTACCGGTGGGAAGAGAAACAATTAACAAACCAATTAGAAGACACTCAGCGTTAAGAATTAAAATTTTTATCCAAAAATTTGAATTTTAAATTTTTTTAAAAAATGTGAGATAAATAAAAATAAAAAAATTATTTTTTATTATATTGTTTACAATTCAACGAGTCTCTAGATAATAATAATAATAAAAAAAAGAATTGCACATGAACGACCAAATTTACTGACTTAGGATAATTAAAATCATCTGATATCAAAGAAAACCTTAAAAAATAAATAAAAATAAAAAATGTGGCTGGATTTTGGGGGGTAATCAGGCCCCGGGTCATCATACTGCAGATGACTCTTCTATTTTGACTGTTGAGACTGGAGTAGATAATTAACTCATTCATTTATTTATTTATTTATTTATTTTTATAATATGGACATCAGCAATGTGGTCAACTACATTTGATGCGTGTAATCTAATTACATCCCAATGAAATTGACTACCATTTATTTTTATACTTTTGATATATTTTCTAAATTAAGACCCTTCCAGGGGAGTATAGAACTACCGAAATAATCGTTACAGAAATTCAATCCCAAGTTGGTTTGGTTTTCTGTCAGTTCAAGTAAACGCCTTTTCATGTGTAAGTGTACGCGTGTGCTCTAAATATTTATGGGCCACGTCGAGGTCATCAATATTCCATTGCACAATATTTTCCCCCCCCAAAAAAAAAAAATCCATTGCGCAGGTCTTTTAAGAAAGAAAGAAAGAAAAAAAAAAAAAGGCCAACAAAAATGCGAAAATTTGTTGTTTCATAGCTCAGAAAAGTCTTGTACCGACCACTCAGGCCACCAAAAATTGACTCCAATTGGTATTGTCTTCTCATCGTAGCTTTTCAACGTCAAGCATTAATAAAATGTACGAATCTACCACCTGTCCGGTTCGCAACGGAGTGCACATCTCGTGTCTTTTTTGACATTAATGTGTGGCAGCCGCACAATTTTGATACCAGCAAAACGCTAGCATTCGTCACCATTCCGCAAATGGGGAAAATGGGAAATTGCCGGTATCTTTGACGATAATTCTCGCTGCCGTCAATTCTTTTCGTGTTCTTTGACGTTTGATATAAAGATAAACAACAAATTCTCAAGCCCAGAAAATATCCAAAACTCACAATCGCCCCTAAACACGATAGGTGAATTACAGCACGATCATGTTACAACGGCAGTTTGGAGATTTATACCGTCCAATGGATAGCAAGCAGACCCCGTTTTAGTATATCGATGTACTTTGCATGAGAATCTAGCCAAATGATCTAGTTGTCAATGACACGTTCTGTTGTTTTAGCTGTCTAAATTTTCCGTAAAAGTCTTGATATTGAATGCTATCCACCCATTCCTAAATAGTTTTTTTTTATTTTTTTAAAATATATTAAATCACAAATTACACTATTACAATATAATATTTTACTTTTATAAATCTCATATATATATATATATATATATATACAGATTAAATTAGAATCTAATACTTAGAAAAGAGATAAGTTTTTAGTAGTGCAATAGATTTGTTTCAGCTACAGCACATTAAAATCATAATGCCGCAAAATACATCTGTCGGCTTCCCAATTTAGTTAATGAGCTATTAGGACAGGTACGTTAAGGTTTTGGGCATTTAACACCATTTGCAACCAAGATTTTAAATACCGGTAATGGACAGTATTGTGATTACGCTTACAACTAAGGTCATTTCGGTTTCATTGTAGAAGTATTTTTTTTTTATTAGCGAGAAAGTAACAGTCAGCGACCACAATGGTCGCAATTGTGACCCACTGTGTAAGGCCCTATATGATGATTTTTGTATACATGAAAATTAAAACCATTAAAACTCACATTTTATAGGAATTTTAGAGAGCTGAAATTTAAACATTCAATCCCTAACAACTTTGGAATATCCCCCAGTTTCTTTTCGACATTAAACATATCAAGAAACTATACGAGCACTTCATTTACAAAACTTGATCCCCCAAACCCTCCACGCTATTCTCCAATGTTTATTTCTAAGGGTAGACCGCAAGTATAATGCACGATCCAAGTCCACCGCGAAAGGGAGTCGTTAACGCAAAATCTTCCCTAACAATTATGTGTGAATTGTGAGGATGAAAATCTGACTCTCACATTATCCTCTAGCATATGTATGTGCCTTTTATTTTATATATGAAAACGGGACGAATAGAAATTGACCGATTAACGAGTACCAAATTGTACTCCACACTACACTGTAACATGCAGCCCCAACAAAAATATTAAACCCCCCCCCCAAAAAAACATGTTGCGCAGAATAACACAGCTCAAAGCACACAGTATTTAATAGCGATGGCTCTTCAAAGCATAAGATGCAGGCACGCAGCTACTTAGCCAGTAACAAGAGCTAAAGACAGCAATAACGCATTGTCCCCCAAGCCAAAAACCTTCATTCTTGATAATCTCGGCTGTTATGATCCGGATGTGATGCGCCTAAATTTTTCTTTTGACCGAGAAACCGAAAGTTGGGGCCGGTGGGGGGGGAGCGACTATTGGAGATGTGCAGAGAACCTAGTGTTGCCTACTGACTACCCCAGAAAAGATCCTCACCATCCATTTGTCCATCGATCATCATGCATGAACAAGAGAGAATTTGAGATAGTTGACAAAATGTCATTGGATTTGTTGATTGCTCTTCTCCCATTTACTTTACCGTTTGAGTGTGGAGTTGGGGGGGAACGGGCTTTGACGAGGAACCACTGGCGTTAGAGGCAGACCTTGCATGCCAATTTCGCTGAGATTTTCCGGACCTCTTGTTCTCTGCTTTTGACGCTGGATGGCGTAGCTTCACTCCTCGTATCAACTGGTGGATACATTGTCAAATTGGTATGATTTGTCTAAATAAAAAAATAATAATAAATTCAAACAACAATAATAATAATTAAAAGTGCATTACATATTTGCCGCACTTAACATCAGAGTAGATGACTATGAAATCCCCTTCTTGAAGTCCATTTGTTCTCACAAAATCTCCTGAAATCAAGAATGTCAATGGAAATAGCAAAAGTAGAATCCCCCAGATGCTCAAATTAAGATAAATCAAAATATAAAAGAACAAGAACTCAAACAAGCACCTGTATTTTCGAGTAGATACATCCTGCTTTTGTTGTTGGGCCAGAATCTGAAACTCCACAAAGAGAAAAAAAAAAAAAAAAGGCAGAAAGCAGAGATTTAGTTCGGTAGTACTACGATGAAAGTAATGTGTACTTAGCCAGTTAGGCAAGATATAGAATCTAGAATACCTATAGCGCATGTTCCAAACACGAGAAGTCCCTATATCTTCCATAGCAATGGAAATTCCGTCTCTTGCCTCGAGTTCCGGAAGATGGGTTTCGGCTTCTTTCTGAAGAAAAATCGAATTGAAAAAAACTGGTTAGGGCCAATTAACAAAGTGAAATCACAAGAAAAAGCTATTGGTTAGCATTTAGCAGCAAAGAAGACAGACTTGAAGAGTACCTTTGGCAATACTATCCTCCCAAGATTACCCACATCGCTCTGCTTCAACACTTTCTGTAGAAGAAACCTCAAGTTCTTCTCAGGTTTCCATCCCTTCAAAAACCACAAACATTTAACTAAGACACGTAGAATGATGGATAGAGTTTATGGATCACCATTTCTTAATCATAAGTACATATATAATTACAAAACAGAAAAGGCCATAATCTCAAAAGAGAAATTTGAAGAAATGGTAAAATTCTCCACCTGCCGCCTCTCTGAAGCCAGCTGCCGCTGATAACGCTGAGCTTGCAGTTGCATGGTCGGCCGATGGGCTGAAGGCGCTGGTTGTGCATCTAGAGGAAGCGCTGGTGGTGCTGGCGAAATGGCAGCAGGGGCCGCAGAGGTGGCCGTGGGCCAGTAAGCACAATTGCCGAGGTTGGCTCGACCCGGCGGGGCACCATTGTCATTTCCGATTCCAAGCCCTGCGTGTGGGTCTGTCACGAGATTTTGTTGCTGCTGGCTCTTGGGGTGGCTCTGACTCCGGTGATATGACAAGAACCTTCTTTGTCGGGCCATTCTCTTCTTCCTTGCCTCTTTGGTTGCTGATGATCCTGGACCCACCAAACTCTCACCCTGCCCTGGAGCATATTGATATGAGTACTGATTCCTATTCCTGGTAAAGGTAGCCGGAGGGTGGGGTTGACCGGAGTGGTGGAGATTGTTGTCTGCAAATGGTGTGTAATGGGAAGCCATAGCAAATTGTGATCCTGGCCATGATGGGCCGGACTCAAGCACGTGATAATCAGCCAGAGGTGGGTATGGGTGGCCAATGATGTTAGATGCTCCATTTGTAAAAGGATCGCCCATATACCCAACCATGGGTGGAAAACCCGGCACTACTGTTGCCGGATCAGCAACAAAAGGTGCTGCCGTTGGGATCCAGGGAGATTGGGTCAAACAAGGGTTTGATTGGTCAGGTGGGGTGGAATTAGTACAATTCAGACTGGGTTTAAGAATAGGGTTAGTGCTAGGGTTTTGAAGAGGATCTTGGTATTGGCAGGGAAGATTTGAGGATGATGATGCTCTCATTCGCCTTTTCTGTAGATGGTTTGTTTGAACCCACTCAAGAATAAGTTTCAGCAACTGCTTCATAGCTTCCTTACCACCACCCAATCGCCTAGCAGCACACTCTATTGTGGCTTTCTTGATTTTGACTTTCCTCAAATCCTCGGCTGAAACAGATTCCTTATTGGTTTTGAGCCACTCCAAGAAAACCATGGCCAGATCATCTGAGGCTGCTCCTTTTCCTCTTCCCTCTCCCTGTTGGGTGTCTTCACTATTTTTAGTTGGTGGCATCGTCCACCCTTTATTTCCGTGTTGAGGATGAGGAGGCTGCCGCTGTTCTTCTTGTTGTGTGAAGTCCTGCTGCACTTGTTGAAAATCCTCCAGTAGTTTTTTATCATCAGTTTGAAATATAGAGGAAGGGTCAAAGAAATCATTGTTTTCAAGGAGATCCATGTATCCAAAGGTCTCCATCATGTCCATGCAATCATCTGCATCAATTTGTTGATCAGTCGGCGCCTGAGGTATCTCCATTGAGGCGGTAGAGGACAAAGCAGTTGTGGACGCATCCACAAGATCATGTTGATCGTGGTTAGTATGACTCCTCTCCACATCTTCATCTGCATCTGGCTTCAAAGCTGCCCAAAAAGCCGCAGAAGAAGAGAAAGATGCCGAGGATGAGGATGAGCAAGTCATGGCTTTGACTGGCGTCGGAGTGGATGATGAAGAAGAAGATGATGACATGCAAGAGAAATCTGGCAGCGGAGTGAACTCAGCGTAGAAAATTGAAGCATCATTCACATCTAACGGTTCGTCTAGCTGTCTTTCGAGCCAGATCTCTCTATCTTGAGCTCCACTACCGCCGCCATCCATAGTCTCTCCTTCCATTTCTAGTTCCATTTCCATGTCTACCATAGAATCAAACCCAGTTGTAGGGTTGCCTTCATTTCCAATTCCAAAAACTTCGTGCACATCTTCGACCACATACATTTGCAAACCTTTCATCTCTCTCTCCGTTTTTTTTCAAAAAAAAAAAAAAAAATCCAAGTAGAACGGGCCATTCTCAACGGGAAGGCAACATAAGTCATCTGACTGGCAACGACGACACAAAAAAAGAAAGAAAAAATATACAAATACCTAACGCCAACAAAGAAAGCGAATGCTCTCTCTAATTCATGTTTTGACACTATTTGATTATATCCTTATCTACTGCACAAATCGTACGACCATGCACCAAATATCTTCAACAAAGTCATATAAATTGTAAACAAAATCCATCGGCAAGTCGCCGGCGGAGGGATCAAATCAGAATCGGAGAGATGGACAAAGCAAGGATCAAGAAAAACCCACATGGTCAAATAACCCTTTGAAACTCAAAGCCCACATGTGTGAGCCCCAGTCGATTCCAGGGAGCTTGATGCAATTTTCTAACATGTTTTTTAACATTTTTGTTCAGATATGTACAAAATAGTTGTGTGGAGGTTTATGCGCTATTCATTTAACCACGAGGGATAGCAAAGAGATAGATGAAGGAGAGGTGGCAGAAGGGAGCTGGGGTGACTTTAGAAAGAAGGACTGAGGGGAGAGAACAAAACAAAACCTAGTGCCCCTGCTTCCTCAGCCTCAGTCCGGATTCTGCCATCAGCCATACGTTCACCCCTCAATGGTGCAACCAAGCGGTGCCTCAGCCTTAGTTGGAGTTTATCATAATAAAAAATTGTCAGTGGACTTTGCAGACTACTGTCAAGCCAAAAAAGACCTTGCCTACCGTCTCAACATAGAGGGTTACGACCAGTAAGACCATGCCCATATTACAGAGATTAGTACAAAATCAAGATCCCGAGGGTTTATATAATAAAAAATAGACATCTTCAAATTAGATTTTTCTTATCACCCGCAGATTCTTTTGATCACGAGGGTTTAATAACAAGTATTCATGTCTAATCTTTCTGTCGGAGAAAAAAAAAAAATGTATGTCTACCGTTTTGTCCAAACAATCATGTCATTTTAAGTAAATTAATATAAATTTTTTTACACAACCATTTATATAAGCCTCTTCTTATCGGCAACAAATATACTTTCAGGAATTGCTTTTTGTTACATTGTCATTTCGGAAGCAATTAGCAACTTTCATTGCATCAATTGGGATTTAATTTCTGTGAGTTTAATTTAGAGGAAGTGTATTTAAATTTGCAAACCTAATCCATTGTTTGCAATTTAAATTAAGATATTAAATATTCAAAATTTAATTGCTTATTTTATTTTTTATTATATTTTATATCTCATCTTGTATACACTATATTAAATTGGTCTTCTAAAGTTAATTGTTTCATGATTTGAAAATAGCAAAGCATTTCTAAAAAGAATAATTAAGTTTTTATAACCCCATAAATTCCTAAAGCATTGCTTTTTTTTTTTTCTGATATAAACATCATGCGGAAATTTAAATAAACAAACTTGACTTGCGAACTGTGAAATATAAATTGGAGAGAAGGAAAACAAAAGCCTCCCTAGTTACGACCAGAAAGAAACATGGAATAAAAATATATATATATATATATATATGAACACAAAAATTTACATATTAAATCTTAATCATTAATTATAATTAACCTATTTTTAATAAATAATAAATTAAATATAATTAATAATTAAAACTAAATAATATAAATATAACTAGAATCCTTAAATTCAATTCTAGCGTACGGTAATACAACTTTTCTAAATTTACATGCGCCCGCGCTGTCGCAACTTTTTCCAGCTTTTATCTGATGCCCCTCCTGGCCGGGGTTAAGTTCACATGCATACACAAGTAATGTATCTGACAGCCTCGTCACTTGCTGCCACGTGTTCATCAAATCTTCTTTCTTTAAACCGGACGTCGTGAGCCTCTTTGTTGCTCAGATTTCTCTAACCCGTTCTAATTATTTTGAATTAGGGATCATTATTGGGAGGATTTTAATAAATTTCTAATTAATAATTTGGATTCGTACAAATAATTCATTTATTCCTTGGAGTATATGATGATAATGACTTCATCTGTTTTGCAATTAACGTGGCTTGTAGTTTATATATGCATATTTTTTAAAATTTTTAATTTAATTTACTTTAAATATAATTTAATTTAATTTAATTTAATTTTAAATACGAATAAATATTTTTATATGAAATAATAAAAAATTAAATAAATTTATATAATATAAAATTATTTATTTATTATATTTATAAAACATATAAATAAAAATAATATTTTTTTAGTTTGTCCTTATTTAAATATTTTAAAGTATACGAATTCCGTACCGGAAAACTCCGGGGGGTGACGGCGTGCAATGACATTTCGCCACGTTTTTTAAAGGAATAAATGGACTATCATTATTCTTTTGGGAACTGGTAATTTTCTTTTTTTTTTTTACCTTATCATGCAATCACATTTCGCCACGTTTTTTAAACGAATAAATGGACTACATTATTCCTTTGGGAACCGGTAATTATTCTTTTTTTTTTTTTTACCTGCTGTACTAGCATTTACATTTTTTTTTAATAATTTTTACATTTTTTTTCTTACGTAAAATTTACCCAATTTAAAAATAATTATTTTATTTTCATAAATTTTACATCTCTTACTAATTTTATAATAAACAAATATATAAGTTATTCTAAATTTTTTATACATAAAAATATATTTTAATAAGTTTTTATTGGAGTTCTTCGTGATAATCACTTTTTAGCTAATTAACAATGTTTTTCTCTATTTATTTCCAATAAATAAGTATCTTTCTTTTATAATTTTAAGTATATGGATTGTTTTTTTAATGAGCATAAATAATTTATTAGTGAAATAAAAATACAAGCCAGCAGAGACCGGCATGCGTCGAATCCAGAGAGCATAAAGATGACATCCTGAGCCAGTGTAGGCCATGGCTGAAAACCTAATGCCAAGGTCCCAAAGGTCAACAACAGCAGCAGAAGAGCAAAGATATGTACTATGCGGCAGAGTCCATCCACACTCCCTAGCTGTTTTGTGACCCCAAGTTGTGTCCTTGTGCAGATATCTGCCATCGAGAAAGTTAACCTGCATCAAGCATCCTTGAAGCTGCAAAAGGATATAGTATGCTTCTAGATTTTTCGCCACAACAAGAAGCCACATGTATGGATCTCGCAATGGTTGTTACGTTACTTAAGTCGCTAGTACAGCGAAATTTGTTGAAATCGACATAAGCCACACAAAATCGATGTTTTTGACGATTGAAATACGCACATTCGTGCTCAAAACATAGAGGATACAAATTGAGGATGAGGGAAAACCTAGAAAAAGGTGGCAGTCTGGTGCTTTATTTAGTAGGACGATGGAATCAATTATGTTTGTCGTACAATCAAGCATTAATTTAATCGTAGGCAGCAAAGAAGATATGTATAGAACGAATGAGGTGGAGCCAAAAAGGGGTAGAAACAATGAAACTTGATGTTGAGTGAGAAAATTAACGAAGAGCATAACGGCAAAAGATTGAGGCTCAATTTTTAGTGTTCATGCCGCGCTTGACAGCATCCGCCTTATCTTTGACGAATTCTTTTGTTTCGTCAGCTTTTCCTGTTACGGAGTCCTTGATCTTTTCTGTGGTATCTTTAACTGTGCCCCATGCATCTTGGACAGTTTGTTTCGCTTTGCCTGCCATGTCCTGCGCAGTCCTGGATACCTGCCCGGCGGCGTCTTTGGTTTTCTGGTTCACCTATTTCCCGCACGAGCAATCATTATAAGTTAGTCCAACGACAAACATTTAACAAAATTGAAGCCATTCAACAGATGAGCCAGATTTGTTGTAATGTTATTACATCTTCGGCCGCAGAAGCAGCCTTGTTTTTCACTTCTTCGCCCACCCTCTTGGCTTCATTAGCACCTTGTCTTGGATTTTCAAATTGCATTGAACCCATATCATGGCGAGAGCTAGCCTGCATATAAATTGCAAGGAACTAGGAATTAGTGGGTGTTATAATAACTAAGGCCCTGGTAATTGAAATTGAATTATCATCAACCTGAAAATGCCTTGTTACGGGAACAAAAACCCTGGAGCTCCAAGGGTTCCTAACCACTATGGCACCGATGCTGCCATGGCCTGGAAGGACGGTTGTCAGGGCTAATCTGGCCATTTGAGTATGTTAATGTGTAGAATAGTTAAGGTCAGAGAATACTCTAAGAGCTTCATCCAAATAGATCACTTTCCTTCCTTTATATATAGCATTACGTAAGAAAAAAGCGAATGATGATATGGTGTGGGTCATTGCCAGATGGATTAATTTAAGATGAAGTGTTGTGAACTTGGCGATTTCTCCTCCAACGAGTGGTTAAAACTTCAGTCAATCTTTAGCGCATGAACCCAGTATTCTAGGTCAGTTTACTTTGAATTGCCCATGTTTGTAGGTTTAGTTGCATCACCTCATATGTTATTATTATTATTCTTATTTCTTAATATTGAGAAATCAAAGTAATTCAATAAAGTGCGCTCCACGGCTCAATTACATCATGCTATCCAAACTCTACAGTTATTTAATATCTTCGAGGAAAAAAAAAATGTTCAATTACGAGGATGAACATCACACAAGAAGAGACTGGAGAGTTGAGATTTTGTACATACACGTAGCATCTTCCTTGTTGCTTCATCTGTTGTGGGGTCATTTCCCGTTCTATGCCATAAAAATTTCGTCATCTTTTGCTGACTCCAAACAGAAATGTACTAGTTCTTCCCTCTCCCCCTCGATGTCAGGCTGGTGTGTCTCCACTTTAGCTCTCGCCTCAGTATCAGCCTAACTAGATTGGATGTCATCTAATTCGGAAGCGCAATCCCTGGATCAAATGATCAGAGTTCCATTTGGACTATAGCCGTTATTACTGGCATGATCAAGAACGGCATTTGGAAAAATCGGGCTTGACTTTGGCGTTTGAGCCTGCTGAATGTTCGAATAATTTGGCCCAATAAGGTATAAAAGGAACCCGCTTGGATCCAAATCGGAGAAATAAAGCTATTAATTGGAAGGGTGCCGCTCCAGCTCCAGGGACGCCGCATTTTGACGCATCGCTGACGCGGCACCATTTTTTGATTTTATTTGTTTATTTATTTTTCCTTAAATTAGGGCAAAAACGTAAATATATATATATATATATATATATATATTCTTATGTGGGGTTCAAGAGCGAGCCCCGTGTCGGTAACGTGACACTTCTACGCGCCCCGGTACCGTTTCGTGATTGGAATGTGCTTGGCTTTTGAAAATTTCAAAGATCACCAATCGACATATCGCAAATTATTTTTTTCCTTAAAGCCAAAAGAGCAACCGCCCGAATTCGGGTATACCAGAATCAATGCCCCAGTCCAGAACTAAAAAAAAGGGAAGGAACATGGGAATCCGGTTTCGGAAGTTGGAGAATTCTTTGTTATCCGATGGTTATTGATGCTGTCGGATGATTGCATTTGATTGATTTCAAGATGACAATAAAAAGTTTAATTATAAATTAGTAGTTGGCAGTTGTATCCCGCATACAGTCTTTAACCTTACCGGTTGAAAATGAAAATAAAAGGAGAAAGGCAAGCTCAATTCAGGCCTTGTTACAGCAGCGAGTAAGCGGACTGCCACTTAAAATCCCAAACCTTTGCTTTAAAATTCGATAGCTTTGATATTATTACTGTTAAAAAATTATATAACAATACTTTTTAATTAATATAATAAAATATCATATATTAATAAAAAAATATGCACATAAATACACAAATATGAATCTCTATTTATTAATAATATAATAAATTAAAATACTGAAATTCCTAAATACTAAATAATAATAATAATAATAATATTATTATTATTATTATTATTATTTTAATATAAAAATTATAATAAATAAAATTTAATTATTAAAATTTTATTTAAATAATAATTTTTACTCTACCATAAATCTAAATTAATTTCAACGCTTTGTTAATTCTGGAAATTTGAGCACGGTCCCAGGCCCGCTACGGGCACATCAAAAGCATTCGTTGGGCCGGCCACTGAACCGGTTGAGGGAATACAGAAAGTTGACGTCCACACGGTTCATCTCAAGTGCTGAGTTCCAATACTTCGGTCAGATTACCTATGTACGCGGAAAAGCGTATGCCCATCGATACATTTATGAATCAATATTTACATGTCTGAAGGAATGCCCCTCTTGACAATAGTCAACGGGTATCAATTGCATGCCAAATAAATCTTGAATATCTTGGATATTTATTTATTTTTAATAAATTCTGATCATAAATTGCTATGATTGTATCGTATCCGTAAGGGTTCTTGATGATAAATCTTTTTTATTGGAAAATAGCGAAATTCACAATCACGGTTTGTGGACCATCTATATAAATAACTAGAGTCTTACGTAAATAAATGAGGTCAGATGACATGACACATGGTGTTTAGAACAAATATCGGAGGTCAGATGATATGGCACATGGTCTTAGAACAAATATTTGAAGCATACCACACAATATTTAAAAGAAATTATTTTAATTTATATATTTAATATTACTTTATAAAGTAAAATTTATCTGTATTAATTTATAGTAAAAATTCATGTGAATTTATTTATAAAATAAAATAAAATATATTTAATTAAAAATTATATTATTAAAATTAAATTTTCAAAAAGTAAAATATTAAATAATATCAAATTCTTGATTTTTGTAATAATAAGAATAATAATAATTTAAAATTAATAAGTATTTAAAATTTAATAATTAAGATCTTAACTATTTAACAATTATTATATAACTATTTTTTTTAATTCAACAATCACTTCTTTTCATTTGTAACTCATAAATTTTAGATTTAAAATCTATTCGATGCTAATTTTTAGTTATTTATTTTTAAATAAAATGACATATAAATTAATTAATCATAAATGATCATATAATTATCTTTTAGTTTAATAATCACATCTTTCAAATATAACCTATAAATTTTAAGTTTAAAACTCGCTGTACACTATTTTATACTATTTTTTTAGCTATTTATTATAATTACACTTATTATTCAATAAAGATAATAAATATTTGTTTGAATCAACTATACAAATAATTGTATCTCCTAAATTCAAATCCCGAGAATGATAACTTTCATTTGCATTTTTTTTTTTTAATTTTGAAAAACCCCCAACACACGGGTCCTATATTTTAAAATACCACTCTTTGTAAAATCAAGTCATAGCACCTCCCTAGGTTAAATACCAACTGTTTGATGCTTAACCCGAGAATGGTGACAATTCTGCCGGTTTTTGTGGCAATGGCAGTTCGGGCACGGTGATAATCGCACCACTCTTTTATTTTATTTTATTTACAATACTTAAAACTTAAAACCAGTCAGTATTTTCAAAAGGACGACGTTATCACGGGATTTACTGTTTACAATTACACGTGAAAATGAGGCAAGGCCATTTGATTCAAAGTATGTTTCTTCTTTCCCCCGGGGGGTAGGCCTTGAAGCATTTGATTCAACAATCACACGTGCACACACTCAAGCTTCCCGAGAAGAACGACGTGAGGGTCTGCGCATAGCTATTGTGGGCCTGTTGGGTCCAACCATCGAATGCTAGTTAGTGGGCTTCTGGGTGGTGACCGGGAGCCCAACTTAAAAACTGAAAAAGATCAACTTTCTCATTGGGCTATGTTCCAACTCGCAGGATGATTTTATATTTCGTATTTCAATTTAACATTTATTATGATTACGACTATGCTTCGTATTTAGACTTAACATTTATTATGTAGGCGGAGTTTTATAATCATTATTTTTGCACGGGCAGCTCCCTTGAATTTGAACCACACAATATGATAGTTCCTTGAATCTGCCCCTGCCAAAAGTTATATATATATATATATATATATATATATATTTATTATTTATTATTTTTATTTTTTTCTCTAACAAGTTGGAGCTCAAGATATTTAAGTCGCCCGGGTGCCCTCAATGAATGGGCTTTTCTGGCACGAAGAGGATCTTTGCTTCCGATGGATGGAAGTGAACGATACCATATTTTTGCGTTTCCACGTGCCGTCTCAATGTCTTACCAAGTATTCGCCGCCGACATCAGACAAAACGACCAACGTTCGATCGTCAATTTTTCCACGACATGTCGTGGCTCGACTTTGTTATTGCATTAAGATGTACAGTAGGCCCCGCGAAAATCTTGGCTTAACACAAATATATGTTTTTTTTTTTTTTATAAAAAATATTATGGTTTTAAACGAAAATTAAAGGAAGAATAAAAAGTGGGATGGGAGGTTACTCACACGAATTTACCATTAGGAGGCAGATACAACACGGAGTTATAATCCGGCCGAACGCGTGTAACTTACCGGCCGACAGCAAGTTCCTGTCGTTCTCAGCATTTCGTTGCAAAGGTTCTTACATTATCCATGTCTAGAGTTTTGTGTCCTCTGGCAAGGGCTATCTCTGATAACAACTGGCAAGCGCAGGGGTATGGAAAATGGCGAGCTAAGTTCGTTACATTGACGAGCGTGCAGCTGCTGGACCTGCCACTGCAGCATTAAAGATTTGAATCCTTGGCATCGGCTCATCTAGTGAGCAGGAATGATCGGCATAGTGAAGGCATTATACATGTTCAGCAACAGCGCTCAAATTTTTATCCCCTTTTTTCTTTTTGCTCAAACCCCCAACTCCCTCCTTATTTCGCTTTCGCCGTCAAGAATTTGTTCCCTTTCGTGTTCCGCAGGCAATATAAAAGCTGAGTTTATTTCTGGAGAATTTGTGATCAGTCTAATCTTTAATTGTAGGTTCATTTCAATTCATCATAGCTTTAAGCTTGACATAGGGGCAGCCGCTTCCCAATTTTTCACTGTCGTTGAAGTTTTTACTTTTGTTTGTCGCTAATCCTGTTCCTTTTTCGAATGGGAAGCTAGCTGGATGCATAATTGAATGTTGTGCTCCAGGATACAGAAGAGTAGGTGAAGAATGGGTACAAAGAGAACGCCCCCGGCACATGCATACTCTGACATTGCATTGAACTTCCTTGGGCTCCAATAGAAGAATGCTCATAGGGGAATTACACACCCTTTATTTTAGGAGGATTTCACCTTTTTTTAATTCTTTTCTTTGAAAGTTAATCTTCTATGCATCTCCTATCGCTGCCTCTTTATGGCCACGAATCTTTATCGCACTTCCATACACTTTGATAGCCATTTTGTCTGTGACAAAGCTGTCATTGCCTTGTAAAAACGTATAGTAATTCGCTGATATACGTGGCCTTGTAACCGCATTTTTAGTTCTGTTCTCAATCTCAGTTAACTTGGGGCATGTTCTTCTTGACCGCTCAGGCCCACTCCAAATTCTTGCAAGATAAACCATCTCGTGCAAGCAGTTCTACCACAGGCGAACTACCACGTGGTTTCATTCAATACATTTAATACAAGAAACTGTCTCCCATAACTGATTTGCCTTTAAAATGGGAATCCAATGGCACTAGTTAGGGCAGCAGAAATATACCTCCTGCAGGCGTAGTGCAACTGTCAGAGAGAGAGAGAGAGAGAGAGAGATGGAAAGTTGGTCTTGCATTTGCATGCTACTAGTAGCTTTAGCAATTGCTCAGGCAAGCGCTAGGGACGTGCCTAAGCCTAAGGCTAAGGACGCTGGCCTCAATGACCAAAAGAATTTCATTGCATATGGTGGTCTGGGCGGCTTCGCCGGAGTTGGCGGCGGTGATCTAGGTGGACTTGGAGGCTGGACCGGATACAACGGCGGTGGTGGCGGTCTTGGTGGGGCAGTTGGTGGTGTTGGTGGAGGCATTGGTGCTGGTGGTGGGTTTGGTGGTGGTGCTGGCGGAGGTTCTGGTGGTGGAGTTGGAGGCATAGGTGGTGGTGCTGGCGGAGGCTC
>CM034052.1:7818943-7949760 GCA_019804595.1 Bruguiera parviflora | reverse complement strand
GGTGGGGTTGGAGGAGGCTCGGGCATTGGTGGTGGCGCTGGCGGAGGTTCTGGTGGTGGGGTTGGAGGAGGCTCTGGTGGTGGGGTCGGAGGAGGGTCAGGCATTGGTGGTGGTGCTGGCGGAGGCTCTGGTGGTGGGGTTGGTGGGGGTATTGGAGGTTGTGATGATAAGGTTGCTGGTTCCACTTCTGCCCTTCACCCTTGATTTCACTTCATCGGTTTTCTTGAACTACTTCTAGTTATGGTAGGCTCTAGAAGGACCAACTAAAATTTTTAATCAATAATTATGTTATTTGTTGTTTACTCGTGAGGTTGTTCTCTTCTTTTCTTCTCTTCTTGTCCTATTGTCTCTGCTTTAGAATGGCATCCGCAAATTGTCATGTTGTTAATTAGCAAAACTTATCAAGATCTATCTGTATTCAATAATGGGTTTGCTCAATTTCATTTCCGGTGTATTACATCTATGTTTTAGCTGAATATGTAGAAACGTAAGTTTACCAGCGCATGCATCATGTATATCAGTTCATACGTAGCTTAGTAGTCGAGTACCCGAGTATATATATATATATATATATATATATATATATAATCGCTCTTCCCGTTTAACTGGAGGATTAAGACTAGACAAGTTGTGCCAGTCCGACCCACATAGTGCGTGACATGGAGTCATTCGATATAATCATAAGCATGGACCTTAGATAAGGCCGAAGCTAAATTCCTTTATACCTAGGATCAGAAGTGACCTTAATTAAGCAATTTCAATGAAGGAACGGACTTCTTTCATCCTGGAAAAGGAGAATCCTTCTGTACAGACCGGGGACGAATCTAGAATATGAAAAATTATGGTGCATCCTTTATAAGATTTAGATTATCTTTTGTTGGGGGGGGGGGGAGGGGACGGCTGGGGGGGCATCCCTCTAATTATAGATCATATTCTCTTCCGACCCAGGCGGGGTTACCTGTAGATTAATTAAGTTTTTTTTTTTGTCCCTAATTTATTGAAAATACAATCCTTGAACTGGTTTTTAATTCGATGAGCCTTCATGGGAGTCCCTTTGTTGCAAGTGATTAAACTAACGAAAACACTACCGAGACGCATAAAGGTGACGCGGACAAAAACGCGGGGTCTAAACCGAAATAAAATTTTTTTTTTTTTTAACTTAAATTTTGTTGACAAAAAATTAAAAACTAATAAAATGCATATGTGACCAAATAAAAAATATATAGAAATAGGTGAAAAAAATAATATTTCATAATCTTGTACTTTTTATTATTTTTATATATTTTATACGGTCTATTTGTATATTTGTCCGTTTTTTTTTTTGACATTTAATTATTTTTGTAAAAATAAAAATTAATAATATATATATATATACATTATTTTAATTTAGATCATCTGACTCGGGTGAGCCTTGTGTCAGGTCCACGTCTGGATCCTCGGTCCAATGATGAGACTCTTAAACTAAATTCGTATGGGTGACAGTTCTTGATCACCAAATTAAAACGTCACTGCGAGTCCGGCGGACCAGGCGTTTAAGGAGTCTCTGAATGGCCCGATCAGGGGTGCTCGGAATTCTTAGAATCCCAACAGGCATCGGTGCTGCTGGACCAAAAGTAAACGATTGATTTAGCGATAACATAAAAAAGAGGTCAATAGGATGGAGTTGCAGATTATTACTTGGTGACACGAAACATAGATCATCCATAACACGGTCAAGTACATGTTTATGTTAGAACATCCACCGTCATCTCGACCCAAAGCACCATGCACGCATCGAAAGTAAGAGTAAGACTACTGAGATCTTGAGAAGTTTGTACGTACATATACCCCATTCAAGACTATACTTGATGGGTCCCGTCAAATGCGAAATGCGTTTCATTTAGTGAAATGGTTGCCCACTGCACTGCTCTTATCATATATGGAAAATTAGTCGTCTCATATCCGACAAGACCGTTCTAGTTGACCACTGTCACTCAGCATTGACTCGTTCGACAAATATGTAACTTCGGTACGGTTTCATTTAAGGCAATCAATCCGGAGAGCCATCAACTCTACGTGATTTAAAAAATATTAGAATACGGTCATTTCCACCGCATTTATGGTATTCATTCGTGTTCATCCACCATATAATAATTGGGAATGGTTTTACAATTACAGAGAGATTGATAAACAAACCGGCCAGTTCACCAATACCGACCCAACCAATGAAATTACCATGTCTTTGTTCTGAATTTCACTATAATTCACTACCGGTCATTTAGTTTGATAGACATTGCGGAGTTCTTAAATTTGGTCTATGGTTATGTTAGTAAACTGCTTCTACTAAATTCTCTTACCGTCGATTCTCATCAATTGCGATAGAAAGTTTATTTTTAGTTTCCATTAATCCCCAATCCCGATTTATAGTTTTGGATTCCCAGGAAATTAAGCCTGAAAATTTCAGAAGCTGCCAAGCAGCACTGGTGGTCAGCGAGAGAAGCTGCTGCATGCCATTAATTCCTCGCATTTAAGTTGGCGACTTTGGTAACTGTGCATCGGTGCGTGCGTTTCACTGGGACGCGTCCCTGACGGGCTTTGATAAATTAATTTTTTAATGTTAAAAATTAATTAAAATTTATTTTTAAAAAAATATAAAAACAAAAATTTACCCGTGGAACCCACAATCCCGTCTCCTCCCCGTCAGGTCCGCCCGTCCACCTATATTTTTCGTTCGGCCAATGTATGAATGCGTATCAGTCTTCTCGTAGCTGTCAAAACTTTTCCGGTCGTGGGTTAGGGTGCCCTTGGCACCCATGCATTTGGTTACAAATCACAATCTGTCACACTCCGACGAGATCTCGTTGCCATATCCCCGGCTAGTCCCACTTTCCTTTGTTCATTAATTAGCTTCCGATCTCTTTGTAATTATAATTTACGAGAAATTTAGTGTGTTCAAAAATAATCAATATAAATAAATAAAATTAATTTGTATATTATATATAAAATATATTATATTAATATTAATATTAATATTATATAAATAATATAAAATGTTTATATATAATATGAAAATTAATTTTATTTATTTAAATTTATCATTATAAAATTTATTTAGTCAATCTTTTATATTTATTATATACTAATCAACACGTAAAAAAGCGAATGTTGTTCTGCCATCTCTGCTCTGGTCGTACCCAAATCCCAAAACTTATTTTATATCAAAAACATTTCATTCTGAAACCTTTAGCCGCGAGAATTCGACGCGGCAAACCCGCATTTAACTCCACTTACTTCTCACAACCGCCCTCGCACTCTTTTCGACTTTAAATTGAGGGATCCCAGAAGCCACTTTGAGGTACTTCAAAAATATTTTGAAAGGGAGAGAGAAAGAGAGATGGCAAGGTGGAACGTTTGTTTTGTCCTGCTGGTTGCCCTAGTAGTTCACGCTATTAGTGCTAGAGATGTTCCGGGCAACCAGCATGTGCCAAGTGCCAAAAATGTTCCTAGTGATGCTGGCCTGAATGACAAAAAGAACTTTGCCACATATGGCGGCCTTGGTGGCTTCAGTGGGATTGGGTCTAATGGACTCCCATTTGGAGGTGTTGGAGGACTCGGTGGAGTTACCGGTCTCGGGGGTGCTGGTGGTGTTGGTGGGATTGGTGGGCTTGGCGGGGGAACTGGGCTCGGTGGGCTTGGCGGTGGAACTGGGCTCGGTGGGCTTGGCGGCGGGAGTGGCCAAGGTGGTCTCGGGGGATTAGGTGGTGGCATCGGTGGCTTGGGGGGCGTTGGTGGCGGTGGTGGAGTAGGCGGTGGCGGTGGCGGTGGCGGAGTAGGCAGTGCCGATGGTGGCGTGCTTCCTTCCCCTTGAATTCCACAATGCATGGGACGTCGTTTCATCATCCTAGTAGCTAGATATGTGAGAGTTTACGTAATTGTTTTGGTTTATGCCTCTTTCCTTTGTTTTTCTTTTAAGCGTTTGTGGTGTGTATCAACTTCAGATGTCTTTCTCGTGGAGTAGACATGATGCATCAAGTTAGTTTATTGCGTGCACGGCGGTGTCAGAGTCTATGTCGTTGAAGTTTTCCTTTTCTCTTTGCAAGATACTCGGCTACGTTTTTACGGCACATGAGATTTCTTATGTCCGTGAAACCATCTACATTGAAATGGGTTCTACTTGAGTCAAGTGCGATGCTTATCAATGAGACAGATAAACCCTTCAGCAATTATAAAAAAAAACGCATAATTAATTGCTAATGCTCAGGCACTTGTGCTTGACCAAAAGGAATCGAGTATGGGGACCTTAATTTTCCTTACTTAGCTTTTTATTTCCAATATTAAGCAAAGCGCCGACATAATATCGGTCCAGCCTATTTGACTCGAGGAAAATCCCGTTGAAAATCTATTCGTTATTTATTTCTTCTTAATTTTTAGCCATTAAGTTTCAGTACAGTTCATTAACTAGCGCACCCTGCACTTGCATTGAAGTCGGTCTGGGTGCACCAGGCGCTGCTTTGACCCTGGGTCGGTAGGGTCCTTAATTCCGGATATAAAGACTCATGACTCCTGTCTACCAACCAGAATGGGCTAGGATTCTTCTTTTTTTTTTTTTTTTTTTTCCTATTCATTGGGTTAAAAATTATATGACAGGTGAAGTTGTTTCACTTCTCATAAATTTCAGGTCCCATTTGAATCTAAAATCTCCAAATAGCTGTTTCGTTATCAATCGGATGTCCCGTTGGGATCGAATGCTAGTGTACTCGCATGATTTCTTGCCTATAAACAAAAGAAATAAAATAAAAAACAAAGAACTACTAGTTAGCGGGATTAAATTGGAGTGTTTACACTCCTCGCTGTATCCTCGGACCCGCCGCCCTCCCTTCCCATTGCCTTCTAATGGATTGACCATTGACATTTCTGTCTTCATATGGCTGCTTAACCTGACTATCGAGATATTCTACGTTGGGCCACTAATCACAATATTTAATAATAAATTTTTTTGAATTTTTAATTCGTTTAATTCTTATAAATAAATTAAAAAACAAAAAAAAAAAAACAAATATCCTATATTGGCTGCAGCATTGAGAAAATTGTCAATTGTTTTCCCCGGCCACGATCCTGCGTACAAGACAGCTCATTCCAAGCATCTCGTGTAATTGAATAGCAATAAAAGATGGTTTGTCAGGGATATCGACCGCGCTGATTAGGGTCGCCTATGTAGCCAATAGAGAGAAAAGGAGAAACATTATTTATTTTGGAAGATACAGAGACCTTTATTTTCTTTTGTTTTTTTTTTTTTGGAATTAATTAGATATCTTTGTTTACTCAGTATCTATTTGTTTATCAAAAAATATTTTTTATAAAAAAAAATTCAAATATTTTTCTTATTTGGCACGACAAAAAATTATAATCAACGAAAAATATTTTACAAGTCATCGAAAAATGAATTTATTTTCACTAAAAATAATTTCTATTCATAACAAGCTGAAGTCATTTTATGGAGTTATAAAACTTGTGATGCTGAGAGGGGGCGAAAGCTAGCGAGAGTGTTGTTCTCGCCGGCCCGCTCCATGATCGGTATCGCCAGTCGCCAGTCAGTCGCCATTTGACAACCTTCCCATTGCCGGCGCAAGTAAACTGACCAATATTGTCATCTATGCAAAAACTCTCATCCCCAAAATTAGACCCCTTGTCCATCGTACCGAACAATCGATTTCACACACTTTTTTCTTCGATTTTGGCTTATGTGAAAAACAACTGGCTTTCAGGATTTATATGTACACTTTAGTCTTGTTTCTGCTAGGCTTGATCTTCCGTTGTTGTGGTAAATATTTATTTTTTCTATTACAAAGATAGACATTCTAGTAAACAGAGAGATCGACTTAAATTGTTTTTGATGTATGTTAGTTTTTCATTTTATGATTAGTGTACGTACCAAGGCAATGAGAAGGCAGGCGATCACAGCAACTGAAATGGAAACTGAAATGTTTTATTGGGTGAAGATTGAATTTTTGTTTGATAATAACAATGCACGTTGCTTATTTGCTATTTTGTTTCTAAGGTTATACTTGATAAATTACTAATATACACTAAGCACAAGAAAATTTATTTCAATGTTATGGATAATCAACAAAAAGTACTCTTTTAAAAGTTAAAAAAAAAAAATCTTACTAAAATATTTATAAAAATAACATATTTTCTTACAAATAAACAGACCCCTGGTGTTTTCTGGCGATTAGTGATTGAGTTGAATTTGGAATTCAGAGACAAATAAAGTTCGGAACAGAGAAATAAACCAGAGAGAAACAAGCTAAACTCAATAATGAAGATCTCCACGGCGAGTCAAAGACGCCAACGAAAGTGTTCGTGCACTCATTGTCCTGGAAATATGGAACCGACGACTTGGATGGGACCAAACAGAAAAGGAAACAGGTCGTCCGAGACGACTTTTAATACGTTTGGTGAAGAATGAAAATGGCATTTAATGAGGTGACCCACGGTTAGCTTCGATGGGACAAAAGCTCTGCGTCTAATTTACTGCTTGGACGGTTGCGTGGAGGCCCAATTGTAAAGGTTGAAATCAATGCTCCCTCCCACCGTAAAGAGCCCCCACTTCATTACCAGTGCATTGTTGGCTTCTTTCTTCTTTTTTTTAAAAAAAAAAGAAGAAAAAACTCATTTGATCATCAATCATGCAGAGTTGTTTTTGTTTTTTATATAGTTTCAATAAATTTCACATTTTTTAAAAAAATCAAAATTTAAAATCTTAAAAATAGAAGTCTGCATAATTAAGACGGTGTATCATTTAACAAGTGCTTGAAATTATTAGGGGTTATTTGCCTGGTAAGTGTTAACCATGGCCAGATCATATAGTGAGTTATTGCACATTCTCTCTCCGAGTTGTGATTGGGTTGGGGCAAAGTATTCTTTTTTTTGGGGGGGGGGGGCTTGTAAAAGAAATAGTTTGTATAGTATCGTTTGAAGAGTGACGCTCTCAAAATATTCTTTTTCACTCTCAAAGCCGATCTTAATTTGACCCTTAATTAAAGCCCATGTTTATTCTAGAGGATCCAACACGAGCAAAATTTGTTTCTTGGGATCCGTGTAATGGGCCATAAATTTAATAATCCATGCTCGCTTTTTCATGGGCCCAAACGATAGAGAAACGGGCCCAAAACTCGGTCCACAAAGTCCACCAAATCGCCTTGACTTACACGGTATAAAATCGCCCACACCTGCCAAATATTCGCAAACGGAACTACTTGCTTGCCCGAAAAGTCTAGCGGGAAACGAAAACACGCGCACTCTCTCTGTGGACTTGACGATAGCGAAGTGATGGGTCAGGGACCATCGGGCGGCCTGAACCGACAACCGGGAGATCAGAGACCCGACGGTGGCAACAAGAACGAAAAGAAGATCGAGCCGGCGGCGCCACCGGCGCGCGTGGGGAAGAAAAAAAGGGAAACAGAAAGGCTCCAGGGCAGCGGCCCGGCTGCCGACGGTTACGCCTCTGTCGAAGTGCAAACTGAGGCTCTTGAGATTGGAGCGAACCAAGGACTAACTGTTGATGGAGGAAGAATTGGTGGCCAATCGGGGGAGACTAAAGCCGCAGGAGGAGGAGAAGACGGAGGAGGACCGTTCTATGGTCGACTATTTTTGAAGCTCGCCTATGATCGTCGGCAACTTGGAGGAGCTCATTGACGAGAAGAACGCCATCTTTTCGTCATCGGTGGGGCCAGAGTACTATGTCGGTATATTTTCCTTCGTTGAGAAGGATCAGATCGAGCCTGGTTTTGCTATTTTAATGCATAAAGAGGTAAATTTTATGTTGCCTCTTTTTGTGTTTCTTTTTCGTTTTTTGTTCTGAAATTCTGGTTCTTACAGTGGCTTTTGGTTGCTCTTTAAAGTTGACTTAGCTCAGGACTTTAACTAATCCAACTTCTTGGCGGGAAAATTGATTGGAGATCTTAATGCTTGGTGGTTGGTGTTGAATGTATAGTGTTGTTGAATTGAAATTAATAATCTGCAAGTTCTTAAATGTTGGTTTAGGGTTTGCCACACATGTTATCTATGGAGTGGATTATAGAAAGCCAATTGCAATTATGAAAAATCCACAGACATTCCATTATGTTTGCCAAAGTCATAAATTATGCAAAGGTGCATACTTGGGGATTCAAATGTTCTTTCTGTCATTTAATTTTAAAATTAAATCTGTTTCAATGGCTCTCCCCTTGCTAAGCTTTGAACCTGTATTACAAGTGCAACAGGCCTTACCAGAGCGAATCGAGTCGCTGTTATTAGGGCTTCGCCTATTTGTAGCCTTGTTTAGACTTATCTTCAATTAAAAGAAATCTCCTACTATGTACTGAAGTGTCTACATCAGAAGAATCTATGAATCAGCCTCTATATTAATCGACTGAGTGTTTATCCTTTGCAAAATAACTTCTTATCTTTTATTCTTTTTGATTGTAGACACGAACCTTTACATGTTAACTGTACGCCTTGCAGGATGCTCTGTCATAGCTCTGAGCATTTATTTGATCTATGCTGGGCATGTTTTATACCCTGTTGTTGAAGAAAAAAAATGGGGGTTTCCCCTTTTCTTTAGGTGTTAGCATTTGCTTCATGTTGGCGACAACACGGCGATGTACTTGATTAATTTGGAGCTTGTGTGGAATAATAGTTGTGAGGTTTTAAGTTTCATTCCTATTCTACAGGCGGTGGCAAATTCAACATCAACAACCTTCTTGCGTGTCATTGGCAGTGAACTAATTCAAAAGCATCTGGAAGATGGTCCAAAGTTAGTGAGGGAGCTATTTAGAGTTGCTGATGGACTCTCACCATCAATTGTCTTCATCGATGAAATAGATGCAGTTGGTATCACAAGGTAATTTGTTGAGCTTTTAGAGGGGGGAATACTTATGTTTTAGCTGGCATTTTATTTATTCATTTTTTCTTTGTCTTATGTCTTCCAGGTATGATAGCAGTTCTGGTGGTGAGTGTGAGATTCAGAGGACCATGCTGGAATTATTGAAAAAGTTAGATGGCTTTGATTCAAGAGGAGATGTCAAAGTCATTGTTGCAACCAACCGAAGGGAGAGTCTTGATCCAGCTTTACTTCGGCCTGGTTGAATAGATAGGGTTATATTCTGCATGCTAAATAAGGAGACATATTTTCCAGGTGTGTATGCTACGGAAGCAAACCTTGGAGATCTCTCCCTCTACTGATTATATTCTGCATTTCTTTTTATAATTGAATTTGTTGAGTTAGCTTTCTTGTACACCCAATTAACGTATTATCTCGCGGATTATAGATTCACACATCTATGATGACATTGTTTGATGATGTCAATTTGGATGAATTTGCTATTACCAAGGATGAGTTTTCTGGAGCTGATATAAAGGCAATATGTACTGAGGCCGGTTTGCTTGCTTTATGAGAGAGGCACATGGAGGTTAGTCTCATTTCCTTACTGGTAGTTTGTTGGAGGGGATATTCTTTTTTTGGTTACAATTTGTTAGTGAACTTTTATTTTTCCCTTCTTGGTGTAGATTTATTCTATTTTCCTTTCACATTGTATACAATTAGATTTAAGTTCAAGCTTGACCATAGTGCTTTATCTGGGAAAAGTTCTACATTGGCTGGTGGACAGAGTACTGGGGCAACGCTAGTTTAGATGATACACGGTTGTAAATTTCATCACTGTTATAAATTCTACGCTAGTTTTCTGGCGTCTTTAAGGGGAAGCTTGATATTGTCGAACTAAGTTCTGATAGTTGCATGCCACGCTTTCAAGTTTTTGAAGGCATGTCGCAGTTATGTTTTCATCTAGGTCCTGATTTTTGCATTTCTGCCATTCAGTTTATGCATGCAGACTTCAAGAAGGGGAAAGAGATGGTGACGTTTAAAAGGAAGAAAGGGGTGCCAGAGGGACTATACATGTGAAGAAAGATTGTTGTTGTGGTGTTAATATAAATAATTCCTGACTTGCATTTCACATCTGGTCCGGACACATTATAGGGGTCACCTTTTTGGAAGTGGGATGTTTTGCTTACTTGCACCTTGATTTGAGTTGCGTTCCAAGCGCTCTAAAAAAGGCAAAAGTTACAATTGGGTATTTCCTGTTTATTCTCGCGTCGCTTGAATATTGCAGCGTCTCATCTGGAGTATTCGCCATTTGTAATGGACCTGCTCTCCCTTTTCCACTTGCATCCATCTTCTAAGAAAGTGCAACCTTTGGCATGTTGTTGTTGTAAACCTTTTATTTAAGTATGCTTTAGATGGAATCAGCACAGATAATTGTGAATCCACTTTCTATCACCAGTTTTCACTTAGAATGGCATGAGTTTTTATTTTCTCGGGCCTTTTTCGTCCTGGAACACGTGAATTATTTTGGAGGTCCCCAAGGATAATCTTCCTCTTCCAATTCCAGGCCTGGCCGGGCCAGCCCCTGGACCGCCTGGCACATGCTCGTCCATAGTTGGTGGGTGGCTTAGCACTGCCTGCTCCCTCTCGCTAAAAGATCGAAAGGGAAAAAGAGTCGTTAGCCACAAGGTCTAGTGGTAGAGTTTTCTCTCTTAGTTTTCAGTCGATTTCAGTCCAAAAAAAAAAAAATTGGAAAAGGAAGGGCATTATTGAAATCTGTTGTTAATGCTTATCTGAGAGGCAATCTCGCTGAGGTGAAACTATCCTTGCCGCATGTATCAGAACCATTGTAGGGTTAGAAATGAGAGCTTGTACATCTGCTAAGTAGAGAGAGGTTGACATGGGAGGCACTAGCTCTAACGTTCAAGCATCCTACTTTTTGGCCCTTGGTAATTACAGTATTTCGTCATCCTTCAATGTTCAAAGTTTTCGTTGGATCGACATTGGCATCTGTTCTTTGACGCGGGACTCGGTTGTACAAGGTTTCTACAGTTGTTCCGACAAGAGTTCACATGGTTGGTAAGGCTAGCCTCAGGAGCATCTTTGATGTCATTCTTGATTCTTAGGTGCAAAATTAGTTGACCCTCAGGGTGTCCACACATAGCTTATCAGCTCAGTCCTTTATTATTGCAGGATTGTAATCGGAATCTCAGGACCCATTTTTCACAGCTTCAAGTTGACAACAATGCAAAAATGAACGGGACAGCTCCTTAAGTAGCAGCCTCCAATCTGGGACCAACGCCCAATCAATTAATTTCCATAAATCAGTGATAAGAATTAAGATCCAGCTAAGCATATCTCACTAAATTTCATAGATTAAATGTTTCAGACAAAAGAAAATGTAGAGGGGAAAGTGTCATGACAAGACATGGAACAGGGAAAAGAAAATTTCAATTCTAATGGGGTTGTAATAATTACATGTTAGCTGTGTTATTGTTGTATTAGGCAGTTGCAAAAACCACTTGCTCTTGGATGTTACTCTCTTAAACTACAAAACTTCAATAGGCAAGAGCCCTTCGGTATAGAGATCCACCAAAAACTTCAGCCTGCAAGGCACAGGAACCTCTATCAGTTAATGACATTTCGTGTGCAGGCACAGTCCACAAGCAACCCCTGGTTAGAACTGATATGCTACAATTCAACCCTCCAAGAATCCACCCCTTCTGTCTGAACGCTTCATTTCTGCATCAAGATGGAAATTTTCATCCTATGTTTCATTCTACCGTTCAAGCTCCCGACTCAAGTCCAATTTTCCAAGGGAGATTTAAGGACCTATCACCCTAACGGATATATCCTTGTTCCAAGTTGCCATATCAACTCAATGTTTGTCACAAAATACTTTTAGAACAGATAAAAGAGTTTACCCGACAGATGATTGCCCAGATTCTCAGCCCCTGGATTCGTGCTTGGCTTGCTGGTACTTGGCTGGGCCATGGACTGGTTCTGCAAATAGAAGTAATCATTATTAACTGATAAACTTGATAGGAGATGAGTTATGGGATGACTTCAAATAAATGAGCCTGGAGCCTTTAATTCCCTCAAATAATAAATGATATAAAGAACAGAAACAAATAACCTACTCGTGCCCACTCTAGGTGCCGTCCGAACTAACAAGAACTGTGAAGAATAATAAACCTTAGACAAAAGTATACCTTCAAGTGAAACACTCGAACGTGATCTTCATGTGAATAAAAAAGGATGCAATTTCTCTCCCTTCCCTCCCTCTTTCCGTGCATGTACAATGCTTGCTGATTCTATGTGTTTGTGCACCCACACATCTGTGCAGATTACTTTTCCAACCAACACTTCAAAACATCATGGTTTTCCAGACCCATTAACAATGCAATGGCTAAAGTATGATGAATACAATCGCATAAAACCTCTAGTTTGCAATAATCTTAAAATTGAATATAAATTCTTGATTACCTGTTGTGCTGGCACCTGCTTTGGGTGGTGGAGACCACGGTACTGCTGATAAGGTTCAGTAATATTCGGAATTCGTGGTTGGTTTAGATTCTGTGCACTCAATGGGTTTAGCATTGGATCTGACTGGTTGGCTGCTTGCATTCTTGATGGATCTGGAGGAGGGACAGGGGGCATGTGAAAGGCTGGCATGGGAGACCTTGGACCCATATGAGCTGCTGTAGCTGGTGTTGGCAAAGGTGCACCAGCAAAAACATTGGGAAATGGCATTATTGGCCGATTCATACCCAATTCCATGACCATTCCCGTCCCCATTACCATTCCCATTGGTGCCATGTACTGCTGGACCCCAGGAAACATCATTGGGACCATGCCGCATCCCATGGACATCATCTGCAGAAATTAATTACATACTAATGTTAGCCATTGATAACACATGAGCTCAGAGTTTCTATTAGATTAAGAGCTAAATACACATCATGCACATGCAAGCATAACATGAAAGAACTTCATGCTTGAAGAAACTTTAAACCAAGTCCCAAAATTAGAGTAGGGCTACATATGTTTGAAATAATGAACAATCCCAACTTCCACTCTTTTCTAAGGGCTTCCCCTTCCCACCGCTCATCAGAAAAGCATCCAAAAAATAGATGCTGAACCCCATAATGATACCAACATAACAGGATTTTGACGTTTGATACCCCAGCCCCTCCACCAAAAACTCTAGTTGGGAGCTTGATCAGGTTTAGCAGAAGAATCAAGGCAAAGAGAGCAACCTTGCCTTGAACTTCTTGTGCTCCCTTCAGTCAAAGACATAGAAAGGATTTCCCAAACTTGTGATGAGGCATGAAGTCAGTGTAAATAAATAGGACATGTTGAAGATGGAGCCTTAATTCATTGTCTATACTAAATAACTTGTCCAATAGCTAACGATCTTCAAAAAAGGATACAGACATGGTTGCACAACAAACACTTCATTCAAACATCTGTGTTTCATTAACAAAAACATTCACAGTTGGGAGGCCCCTAGTCTTATTTTCCAATTGGGGCACAAACTTCGAATGAGATCGAAACCGTTATTTGAGGAATCTCAAATCAGAATATTGCATAAGTAACATATACCTGTACTTGCAACTGTAGTGACTTTACATACTTTATTGCCTCGTCTAACATTGAAGCTTTGTCCGACTGAAAATTAATGAACAAAGCACAAACGTATCCAACTAAGGAAGGCACAAATAATGCAGCCTGACTGCCTACCGAAGTATGGAAGAAAAAAGAAAAAAGGGTCAAGAAGACAACCTTGTCACAACGAGGTATGAGTTCCTGCAAGGCCTTCAACTTTTCATTTATCCGGTCCCGGCGCCTCTGAAACATGAAATACCAAATCATAAGACGCCAACGGCAAGGAAACCAACCGATTCATTTACAATGTTTGAGCACTGGATAAAGTGCAAACCCTTTCCGAGAGGTTGTGAACCTCTGCAGCGCGAGGTCTGTTTGTGGACGTTGATCCGCGAACTTGTTTCTTTGCATCGGCAGATTCAAAGTCAGCATCCTGAGGAGGAAGAGACAAAATGTTATCAAATATGAAACTCACCTTGAGACTCAGCGTACCTGTTAAAATAAAATAAAAGAAAATAAAAATAAAAATTGTGTTCATAGCGCAGTATAAACTGCATCAAGTTGACCGGGAATTTGCAGGGAAACTCAATTGGGATGCGAAATATGACATTCAAAATCGATAAAAAATAATAATAATAATAAAACATATATACAAAATACGGCGCATACACGTAAATATATAATTATAATTGTTAATTATAATTTTTACGCACTTTATAATATATAATGATACTCGGTATACTCAGTAATATTGACTCTTGAATGACGTGAATCCGTGTTTTCTCATTCTGCCTAGCGGAACTCCTCCTCCTTTCCTCCCAACATTGCACGGAAAGGAATTAAGCAGAGGCTTAAAAAGCAAATGACGGCTAATATTTCTTTAATAGTTTTAATGTGTTGAGTAAAGGGAGGATAAAATTATAAAAAAAAAAAAAAAAAAAACAAAAGCCCAAAACACCGGACGAGGAATCAGAAAACCCAGAAATTTTAACCGCCAAATCCAAAAGCATGTGGACAGGCGAGTTATGGGACGACGCTGTGTACGCAGACATTGTTAAATGGGGAATTTTGGATTGTCTGTACTTGCACTTCGCTGCAACCTTAACCAAACCTACATTTGACACCACTGAATCAAACGACTCCGCAATACCGACAACCAACTGGGAAATCACGTGTCTGCAGGCAAAACCCAAACATCTGATCAGTCTGCTCTTGGTCACCCTCAAAAGAGCAAAAACTGTATAAAACCACGAGGTGCACAACAGCCGATAACAGCCGAAACATGGTCTTTTCTTAAAAATAAAAAAAGTTCTGATCATTTTTAATTCGATTAATTAACAAACAAGCATTGCTTAAGCAAGCAAAAATAATAAAAAAAATCGACAATAATAAAATATGTATGTTATTAATAAACATGCTTTTGTTTCAAAAAGAAAAACAAAAAAAAAAAAAAGCCTTAATTTAATCCAAAAAAAGTGATAAACTGGTAATATTAACACTGTTAAAGTGATCGACAGACTCACCTCACTGCGGCACTCCGTGTCCTCGTCTTTCCCTTTGCGCTTGCGGTCCCCCGACGCAGGTTTCTGAGTCGGAGGATCGGCGCTGGCGCTGGAACCGCCGGGCGATGACGTCACAGTTATCTCACATGTCGTTGTGTCCCTGTTAGCCCCGCCAGCGCCTGAAGAGGTGGCAGCCACTGCAGCACCGCTTATGGCGTGGCAAACGGTGTCGCTGCCGCTTGATGCACCGACAGCACTCCTCGCCACAGCCATCGCCTCCGAAACTCTGGAGCCGGAACCCTCATCCAGGGTGTCGCTCGAGTCCACCACCGTCGGCTCTTTGACGATGCTTTTTAGATTTAAATTGGAGGGTCCTGATTCGTGGCCCTCTCTGAACCCACGCCTCGAGAAGTGCGCAAAGTTCTGCAGCCCCTCAGGCCTCCTCCTCGGGGGTAGAGGCGGCCGGGGTGCCGGTGCCAAAATAGTTGCAGCAGCAACCGCCTGATGCAAGTGAGCTTCGGGACTTTGGATTGCACGAATTGAAGGCGCAGTAGCGTTGGAGATGGCGGCGGCGGTGGCGGTGGCAGCGGCAGAGGAGGTGGTGGTCGATGGGGTGACGCAGGCGGTTGAGGGATACAGAAGATCGGAGCAGAAATCGTGGTCGAAATTGTGGTCGCTGAGAGGGTAATGGAGCCAAGAGACCATATCGTCCTCTTGCATGAAGAGATGTTGTTGGTCTTGCGGTGGCCGCAACCCCCTAGCCGACGAGTTGTCTGCGGAGGGCACGGCTTCGCGGTACCTTGTCGGGGCCGAGGATGTAGTGATCGATCTTTGCGTCTGACACTGCATAACCACCGGACCGTTCTGCCAAAGCAGCTCCATGATCTCGTCCTCAGGCCTGTCAATTGAATCATCATCATCATCATTTCCATGTCATTAATCTTTGATAGTGAAGGGTAATAATTAAATAATAATAACAAGAACCCAAGAAAAGAAGTAGCAGAAAGGGAAAAAGGAGAACAAAGAGAGGAGGAGGGGGGGAATTACATTTCTGCCCATTCCTTGGGGCGAGGATTGAAGCTTGGAGAGGTGGGAAGTGGGTGATCATCGTCCGCTTGGAAGTCGGGAACATAGTGATTCATTCTTTGTGCTTGGATCCTCCGAACTTTTTATAGGTTTACCAAAAAAGAGGTTGGAACTTATACCTGCGACAAACCTTGAGCGGCTTTTCGTTTAGCTCTTTACATAGATAATTTTCACCTCTTCTTTTTCCTTTTTGCAGCCAGCCGTCCTCCTCTCCCCCCCCCACTCTGTCTCTCGCCGCCTCTCCCTATCTCTCCAGAATAATGTGAAGAAAAAGACGAATTGGATTTTTGATTGTATGCACCTCTCTCTCTCTCTTTTCTCCCGTTTGTGACCCTTCTTTTTTTTTTTTTTTCTAATAAAAAAATAAAAATTCTTCTTATTTAAAATAGATTGATAAATAAATAGACAGTTTTAAAATCTCTTTAGTTTTACTCTTTATTTTACTTGGTCAATTGCTATCAGGGCATGAGCTCAAAATTAGCTTCCTGGTCAATTGCTCCTTGTCCTCAGTTGTGTATCAATCCTCCTCCTCCTCCTCCTCCTCCTCCGTCCGATGTCAAACCTTTCTCTCGTTTGGTCAAACTATCTCTCTTGCGCAGACAAAATACTGCCTATGTGGGTCCCGGCGTAACGATTTTATTTTTTTGGGAGTATTCTTTTCAATGAAATTGATTGCGTTATATATGCTTATTACGTGTCTTTTCAAATATTATCGCTTAATTTTTTTCTTGTAATAAATTTTAAGAGATATATATATATATATATATATATACAGATAGTCTTCTCAAATCAACAATAGGCAGCATCCTACAGTTTCAGATCACGGGCACGCGAGTCATTCGGTCAGTCGTTTCTATCGTACAAATGTTTGATCAGAGAGTCAACATTCTCAAAACATGTAACAAAGCTCATATTTAAAATTGTTAGAAAAAAGCATTTGCTTCGAGATTGAAGTTTAATCAAATTGAGGGGATAGCCTAATTGGGCGGAGAGTGCTGGCCAGCGACGCTGCTATCCCAATCTCTGCCCCCGGATGTACTTTGCAATTATTAAAGTGCTACCGGAGACCCTATTACAATATCGTTAGAGTGGACTCGAAACCAAAAACAAAGCTCCAAAAAAAGTCAAATAAATAAAAGAAGGGTGAAAGGGATCCTATCTTCGCTTTTTATTATTTGCTTTTTCGCTCGTGGCCTCGTGTGATCTGTGCTCGCCACATTACTTTGCTATTGACAAATCTGGAGAATCTTTGATGGCATTTGATGAATTTCACGGTTTTAGCAAAACAAAAACTGCGGATAACGCTGTCATTTAAGCTTTTGGTATGGTTTGCGTTTTATTTTAATAGAAGTAAATGATTGGAACTTGCCCCACAATTTGGGTAATCGAATTATTACTTCCGGTGCAGAAAATGACAATTAACTGTTAACCGTAAACGGATTCCTTTTCTTGCGCGACAACAATAAAAGCATAGAAGAAAACGGAGTAGGCTTCATGATGATTTCTTTTCTTTGACGGTTTGGCCCGCCCCTCGTTGTGCGCAGGCAATTGTCTTTTGCTTTCACCCCCTTTTGCACGTTGATTTGCTGTTGGGATGAAAAAATGATTTTTCAAGTCAGCTGGGCACATCAATTCATATATATATATATATTATTTATTTTCTTTTAATATAAATTTTACAAAGTAAAATTTTAACAAATTTGTCAGTTAGTAAATTAAATTAGTTAACGAGACAAAATTCAGTAAATGGCTTGCTAGATCCAAAATTGTCGGAGACTGTGAAGATATATTTCTAGCATCGTACAGGAATCCTAAAATGTTATAGCATGCATTTTGTTTACCCTTTTTTTTTTTTTCTTGGTGTGCAAGAAAAGAAATAACAAAAAAATACAAATGATTTCTGATAAAAGTAGAACGACCCTAATTTTACTTATTAAGCTAAAACTTTCCTCCCCAGTTCCAGTATTGGCACCTCGCGATCCGATTAACTCGTGAACTTATTTTCAATATAAGCTTGCTCGAGCAATAAAATCACTTTGGGGGACTGATGCCGCATGCACATCTAAATAAGCTTTATATTGGGGGTGGTGGGATGGATGAGGAGCAATACTCCTTCTACATTTGCACCGTCCCACAAATTTGGGGCAGTCGGCAGTGTCATATTTTTACTTCGCGAGAGTTTGATATTCTCTAGCTCACAAGTCGCACAGATATAAAAAAATAATAATAATTAAAAAAAAAAAGGCAGTTTCCCTTGGAAAAATTTTTAATTTTCACGAATCTTTAACCATGGGCCTGTTGGGCCCACAACGGCCCGAGACCAGTCCGGCCAAACCTGGGACAGGGACCAGCAGTGGTCAACGGGCCTAATCGGGCCCATAACTGGAGGGGGCCTAAATGACTGTAGGACTTTTTTTTTTAATTATTATTATTATTTTTATAATTTCCTTTTATTTCAGCCTTTTGAGCTACTATTGAAAATGTTAGGTAGCTGTGTTTGGCGGTTTGGGATCCGAAAACAGAAGCGGTTTAATGCAACCACAAAACTAATCCGCACTTGACCCTAAAAAAAAAAAAAAAACCCAATCAAAAGTGCAAACAAAATGGGCCTTTACTAATAAGTTTTAGTTTAATAGGGTTAGAATTATTTTCAAAAATAAACATTTTAAATTTAAATTTTCATCATCTTTAAAATAAAAATAATAAAAAAAAAATGTCTCTAGCAGGCAAATGCTCGCCATTAAAAATGCGGAAAACGAAAACCAGTTTATACTTTTATTAAATTCAAAATTAATGAGCCAATGAGGGGAGCACGCGTCATCGAATTTTTCGCTTCGTGAGGCATGCAGACGTGGCAATGGCTTAGCCTGCCATGTTGGACGGTTTACCGACATTTGCGGTTCAATTTAGTGGCTCGAATTTGGGCCCACTTTATCTTACCCTTTATTTATTAAATAAAAGAAACACTATATTAATTAAGTATATCTTTTTTTTTTTTCATTTTTTTGGTATATAAGTAAGTCTATTTTATTACATCTATAATAATTATCAAACACCATCACCCCATTACATTACTTTACTGCAAGGTTCCTCCCTGGTGGGCTCTCATGTACCCAGCTGACAAAAGCAATATTGGACGCTTTCGATACTCTCGAATTAAAGGCAGAGAGCTGCGTTATCCATTATTTTAAATAATATATTAACCATTTACATATACCTTTCATAATTTCTTGTAATTTAAATAGTTTTAAAAGATATTCATTTACATATATATATATATATATATTTATTTCATTGCCTTGTATATAAATATTAATTTCTTATAACTTTACGTTATTGCACTTAACGTAATAATATAAGTTTCTCATAATTCTTACAATTCATTTGACACACAATCATATCATATTTCGACACACGTAATTTTGCAGCTAAATATAGCGAGTGGAAACTATAAAAAAAGAAAAAGAAAACTAGGAGGACTCAGTTGAGATATTGAATAAGTTGAAGAACAGTCTTTGTCATTCCGCATGGCATAAGGTAACGTGCGAGTGAAGAAAGAACGGCCACACTTGCGCAATGAAACCATTTTTTATTCGAAAGATGGTTCAGAGGGGGAACCAAAAAGGGGAAAATTTGAGAGAGAAGCGAGCATGTGAGACTCATTGGGTTTTAATGCAATGAAACCAAATCGGAATGTATTCAGTTCTGTGAAAATTAGAAGTTGTTTAATGGATGATGAAGGACTTGGGCACACGACTCAGAAGTCTAAATCCATATCAGAAGTTGTTTAATGATTGGATCTTCGTGTGTACAGGCGCAGGAGAGAAAAATGTCAGCACACACGCAATTTGAGAAAGTTTCAAACTTTCAGTCCTGACAAATTTATCAGGAGGCTGGGGTGGGCACTGGCATACTGGAGTGGTGTTGGATTGCATCTTTGATAGGCAATTGCTCTCCTTCTGCCTCCTTCTGTACCTAACTTCACTTGCATTGTTTCTGTTTTAAAACGCACGCATTTTTATGATTAGATAAAGCGCCACATGCATTGCTGTGTCGCCATCCATTTGCAGATGGATATTATTATTATTATTATTATTATTATTATTATTATTATTCAACATGAATTTTATTACATATAATGTAGACACTAACTTGATGCATTATCGAATAATTTATTAAATGTGTACCTTGTTTGGATGTCTTTAACCAAATACTAACAAAATTGTTTATGATAAAAAGTTTCAATAACCCATGGCGTTGCTTGCTGGGGCCTCTTTCTCATCCTTCGGAAGTTCAGACACTACTGCCTCGGTTGTGGTCATCAGTGAAGACACGCTGCATTGCGAGTTATGATTAGATGGTGTCAAGCTTTGGCAATTTAATACTTTAAACGGTATACTCTTATGATGCATCTCTAACAATTACCTTGCAGCATCTACTAATGCTGTTCTAATGACCTTCAATGGATCAATAATCCCGGCCTGCACCATGTCTACATACTCGCCTGGTAGAAACAAACACACGTCTGAATTAGCACAACTTAATGAAAACACAATACCCATCAAATAATGCTGTTCCATCATGATCTCTGGGTTCAGAAAAGGGAAGCCACCTTCGGCTGCATCATATCCAAGGTCTGGATTGCCCTGCTCCAGTAGCTTCCCAACAATGACTGCTCCCTCCACTCCTGCATTGGTGGCTATTGTGTGTACAGGCATCTGCAGACATGACAAGCTCATATGTTAAGAAGCAGACTTTAAAAGCTCTACCAAAAGCTAAAGATTTAAACAACCATACGGACTACCTGTTTCTTCTCTTGCCATATCTGTTAAATCTTGTTTCTTAAACAAAAAGATAATGAAAACTTTGAGAAATTTCATTTTCACATCACAGATGATCCATTCATGATAGGGAACAGAAGGATGAAACCTTAAGTGCATTCTGGATAATCTGGACGCCAATCTTCTGATCAAAGTTTGCAGTTTGTAACTTGTCTAGCTCCTTGGAGGCATAAAGAAGTGCAACACCACCACCTGCACACAGGCAGAATACATTGTTACACCGTGAGTTTCCAACAAGAGGTAACAAGAAAGGACTTACCAGGCACAATGCCTTCCTCCACGGCAGCTTTAGTGGCATTCAAAGCATCAGTAACCCTGTCTTTCTTCTCACCAACTTCAGCTTCACTAGCGCCACCAATCTACATAAGAGCAGATTCATAACAAATAAGTCGCGAAGAGGAACAGAATTGCATGGAAACACCATGAAGTGGGACCCACCTTTAAGACTGCAACCCCACCAGAGAGCTTTGCAAGCCTCTCTTGTATCTTTTCCTTATCATAATCAGAAGTGCTTATTTCGATTGCAGATCTCAACTAATACAAGAATCATATATCAGAAATTAGTCATCTGTAAAGTTACTGCTAGCCTGAGCTATAGCTGGAAAGCCTGTGGAGAAGTAAAGAAAACCTGTTCACATCTTTCTTCAATGGCTTTTTTGTCGCCAACCCCATCAAGAATAATTGTGTCATCCTTTGATACTGTAACCTACAATTGCAGGACATAGAAATGGGCAAAAATGTCCAAAGGAAGAGAAGATTTCAAAACTTATTGGCGTCGACTTATCAAGTTAGCCTTGACAGAATACTAAAAGCACTCCACGACAAATCACCTTTTCTTTGGATACACCCTTTTCACAATTATCTATAATTACATCATTCTGCGTAATCTATCAAAAGATACAGTTAGAGAATCTAACCTTTTTGCAAGAGCCAAGCATTTCTGGTCCCACCTTTTCTAGGTTCAAACCAAGTTCCTCCGTTATAATCTACAAGGAACATACAATAACTCCATCAATATAAAGCCAACCTTAATGAAAATTTAAGAAGAAAATATCACGACTGAGTGCACCTCCCCTCCTGTGAGAACGGCAAGGTCCTGCATAGAGGCTTTCCTATTTTCTCCAAAACCAGGTGCTTTGATAGCACAAACCTTCAACCAATCAGAATATCATTACAAAACAGATAAACCTCCAAATCCATGGCCAGATTTTCTTTCCAAATATACAAGGGATTTTACCTTGATTCCAGCTCGAAGCTTGTTCAGAATGAGAGTTGCCAGTGCTTCACTTTCCACATCCTCGGCAACAATCAGCAAAGGCCTTTGCTTCTGAGAAACACAACAAATTACTCCGATAACACAATAACATAAGAAACAACCAATAATATGCTCTGAAAAGGCACTAACCTTCAAGGCCACTTCCAAAACTTTTATTATAGCATTTAAGTTTGAGATTTTTTTCTCATGAATCAAAATGAATGGATCTTCCAATTCCTGGAAAGATGAAAGCATTATCCATTGACAAACAACCTCAAAGATGGTGCAACAAGAGACAGCAACAGTGAAAAAGCATAGGAATGTGAAGGATGCCATGGTTCATCTTAATCTAGGTGCTTACACATTTTTGGCTTTTCTCATTGGTGATAAAATAAGGGGATATGTAGCCCCGCTCCAGCTTCATTCCCTCAACAACCTCCAATTCATTATACAATGTTTTGCCATCCTGAAATTGATTAGAAGAAAAGTCACATACATGCAAGTTAGTGATAAAAAGTACTCATAATGACAATGAAAAATCATCAATAATCAATTTTCAGGAACCTATAATGAGAGACCAACGAAACAAAAAAGAGGAACTTAGCTTAGTCACACCTAAAAACAAAGGCAAAAGAGTAGCTTCTCTTGAAGCTAATTAATGATTGCAAAGGTTTGAACATCCATAGACACACAAGAAAAAGGTTGATGGATTTTGAAAGCAGCTTACAGAAATGGTGATGACACCCTCTTTGCCAACTTTCTCCATAGCCTTGGCTATGAGTTCCCCAATCTCCCGTTCTCCATTTGCAGATATTGTCCCAACCTTCAAGTAAAGGCATCATATCAGTAATAATCTAACACAAATACTAGCAATATTTCTAAATTCTGTAACTGGTACCAGGACAAGTACCATCTCTCCATGTTAAACAGTTTTGATCCCTCAATATTTTGAAGAGTAAAAGAATCTTATAATGTCAACCTGTGCTATTTCTTCAGAGGTACTGATCATCCTTGCTCTGCTCTTCAAGTTTGTGACTACAGTATCGACTGCCATTGAAATCCCACGCCTTAGGTCCATGGCATTCATTCCAGCTGCTACAGACTTGCATCCTTCCAGAAATATTGCCTGGGTGAGAACTGTAGCACATGTGGTCCCTGCAAACATGGGTAAAACTTTTCATATCTTTAACTGCTCATGGCCGTTCAGTGCTAACCTTCAGTGCATAACACAAGTATCTGATCCTTCTCAATGTCGTTATCCACGCTCACAGTCAATTAATATATGAAAAGCATGAGCAATAAAGCTCGGCCTTTGCATTTATCAAAACAAGGTGTGTATACACAGAGAGGGTATTTACAAGCAAAACACAAAAAGTTCTGCTCTAGTACATGGTTCTCACCATCTCCTGCCACATCGTTTGTTGCATTTGCAACCTGCTTGACGAGGCTTGCGCCTACATTTTTTACTCTGTCTTCAAAGTCAATGCTCTTTGCCACCGTAACACCATCTTTTGTCACTTTAGGGGCCCCCCAGCTCTGTTCCAAGATTACATTTCTTCCCTAAGGAGAAGTTGCACAAAATAAAAGTCAAATATCTCGCTATACCCCTTGATCAGATAAATCCACACATAAATGGCCAACATGGTAAAAAAGGAAAAACAAAGGCATACTAAAAACAAACCAGAGGAATTAGAATGAACACTAAAAATAAATAAATAAATAAAAACAACAAAAACAACTTTATCATAAAGCAAATAGAAAACTGAAAGCAGAGAGAAAATTATGCATGGATCCCAGAATTCTGAATGGAAAAAGAACTGACCAACAAAGACCATATTCGCAACAGCACTAGCAAATCACAAAAACCAAAAAAAAAGATTAAAAAAAAAGGAATGAGAAAACTACTTACTTTAGGCCCCATGGTTACTTTGACAGCATCAGCGAGTTCTTCAACACCTCTAAGCATCAAAGCACGAGCTTCAACGCCAAATTTGATATCTTTGGCCGCATAATTTCTGCTCCAAGTCAATCTACTACCAATCTAGACACCCATCATCCCCCCGACCCCAAGGAGATGAAAAAATAAAAGAAAAAACCAATCCCATTCAATATGAAAGAAGAAAAAACAACAATTTAATAAATATTAATAATAAAAATAATAAAAAGAAAGAAAGAAAGAAAGGATTCACGAGACTCATATAGAAAATACCTGACGGGTGCCGTTTTTAACCAACCTAGAGAATTATTAAAAAAAAAAAAAAGAAAGAAAGAAACACCAAACCAATGAGACAGACCCAGATGTAAAAAGAGCATTAAAGAACAAAATGTCAGCAAAAGACACCGCCTCTGTTACACACACACACACACACACGAACAAAACCAAAGAAAATTAAGTACCCGGCCTTGGAGGCAATGCCACAGGCAAACCGGTGCATGTCTGTGAGTATCCGGTTCGGAAGTAGCACAAAGGAGATAAGAGTGGAAGAAAGAATAAAGCTTAGAAGGAATAGGGGGGGAGAGAGAGAGAGAGAGAGAGAGAGAGAGAGAGAGGAGACGAGAGAGAAGGATCTAAAAGGAGCCCGGAAGCGAGCAGCAGACAGAGTTAAAACTTAAGGTCCAGGGTTTAGGGTTTTTGTGTGGGCACTAAGGCACCAACCCGAAGGACTCGCATTTTGTTCTTGTTCCACTCGCTCTCGTTTCTTTCGCCGCGGCCAATGGGCTTTTTAGTTTATTGTTGCTGTAGTCTTTTTTTTTTTTTTTTTTTTGCGCCGCCGCCTCTTGCAATCTTGTGTTTGCGACAAGAACGTTGTACTTTTCATTATGTGTTGTGCCTGCAATGGGCCGAATAAACTAGCTTCATAGGCCCATCAAACTGATTCCAACCCTCTTCGTAGGCCCATTGCGAGAGGATGAGAAAGTGACTCTATGTAAACGAACATGCATATTACTGTACCCCAACATGGTTAGATCGAGTGATTATGCATGCGGTTATTTAATCTAATTTGCCTGACATCAATGAGTTAAGGGAGTCAGTTGTCATCATGTTTCGTTTTTACTTCGAAGATAGGCGATATTACATTAAAGCACACGGTGATGGATGGTCTTGTAGGAAAAATCTACCTGGGTTTTGCCAAATCTTCAACAATTATTACGCTATAAAAGCCCCTTTGCACTTTTTTGTGATGTTTGACTCTCATCCACGGCATGATATCCACGGTTAGCAATTAGCTTGAAATCTAGTTTAATCCATACGCTTCAAGCTCAAATGTATGTGATGGCGGTGCAATCCCACTCAATCTTGCCCTCGTAAAATTCCCCTCAAGTTCATTTCTATTTTTCGTAGCCATTTCGATGACACTGTTGTCAAGCTCAGAACTGTAGTTTAAATAGTGCAGTTCTGTGCTCAAACGATGTGTAACATGCGCCAGATATATCGGAAGAAGCGAGAAGGACACATTGCATGTTCTGTTCTGTTCTAATAACGGGGAAAAAAACAGGCAAGTGCAAATATGTGTCGTTAGAAGTTAAAATATTGGAATTTAAGAGATTGACCCCAAAAAGTTAGTTTTGTGTTCGAATCTACACGGTTGCAAGATTCAACATCTATTGCTGATCTTGTGAAGGATAGAGATGAGTTTGGCACGAGTCAGAGGCTTTTCTTGATAATCATCAAGACCAGCTTCCATGAATTCCTCTACTATTCGTTTCTCGGAATGTGACGATACACCCACAATTATACTGCTTATGCCCATAGCACGAAGTCTCTTTGTTGCCTACACCAAAGCAAAGCAGCATGTCAGGAAGTTTAAGCAAATGTTCACCATCTTTAATTCTTAATACAATGTGGTAGTGAGAATGGAAGACGCACGCATACGTGCAAAGGAAGAAAAAGGGAAAACAATTGTTGGGTCAATTCATTCACTCAATAAAATGTTACACGTACCTCAATGCCATTCATGATAGGCATGTCCACGTCCATCAAAATGAGGTCAAAGTTTTGGCCGGAACAATGGATATCAACAGCTTCCTTCCCATTCACCACTGCTTGGTTTTTTATGCCCAGATTCTCCAAGAGTTTTTGGTGAATCGTTCTATTGGCCCTGTCATCGTCCACGACTAGTGCTGTCATGTTGGTCCCCGTACTAGTGATCCACTTTACCATTCTGTTCCTCTGCTCGGCTTCAAATGCCATGAACTCTGCAGGAAAAAAGAGAGGGCGTTCATAAATAAATGGCTTGTGGGAGAATAAAACGGTGTAGAAAGGAGGAAAAACATATGGATTAGGCCCATATGTTTGAGAGAGTTTGTGGACTTGGTAAATGAGGTAGAAATGAATGTGACATTATATCCAAGTGCATGCATCCCTCCCTTATCCCCCCCCCCTCTATGTGTATTTGATTATTCCTTCAAGTAGAGAGAAAAACCTTTCCCTTAGTTTTTTTCCCAATAATTTTAGAGCCTTGTTTTTTTCTGAATTAAGAGGCGTTTCTTTCTTTTTTTTTTTTTTTTTTTCTTGGTAACCTTTCACAAAACAGTCGAACAGCAATGCCTCTACCCCTGGCAAGTGGATTGGGGACGAACGTGCTATTTATACACATCTTTTGACGAGCTTTTTCGAACATGGGTATCCATTATATTTCTTGATTACACACATCCCACATGCTTTCGAAGAAAAAGGGCACTTCTTTGTAGATTACATACAGAATAAAACTTTATATTGTTTGTACATAAAAGGGAAGAAACATACTAACCGGTTGATGATGAAACTTCTGATGAGAAAGAAATGAAAAAAAAAAAAAAGTATATCTTTTGCTTACTGAACAATAATCACATCAAACAATAAGATGGAGCGGAGGAATTTGATTTCCCTTTTCGTGGCCAAACTCTGCCTTTAAAAAGTTCTGCTAGCCTAGTCATGGCCGCCGGATACGAAAAGTATCACTTGGATTTTGTTACAATCACAAGATCTACAAAAGGGGATTTCATTTCCATATCTGAATGCTGGCAGGCAATCGAATCTTCACAAATTTCTGTTTGCTGAGTAATACATTATGCATACAGAGCACCTGAACTGCTCGCAATAATGTTCGTTGGCAGCATCCTTTAATTTTTTATTTTAAAAAAAAAAAAAATCCTTTTCTTAATTTCTCCTGAATAAGAATTTGTAAAAGGGCCAAAGTTTCAAGTCTAACGAAGATACCAAAACGGTGTACTGAAGTTTCCAACTAAATGGGTCCATTTGGATTTTGATTTTTTATATATTGTTGCACATAAATCAGTCTTTTTTTTTTTTTTTTTGGGTGGTTGCATAAGGAAATGCAATTTGACTCCTTTCGAACAAAATCTGATACGCGATCCGTTGCAGTGAAATTTCTCCTAATTTAGCAACCGTGGCGGAGCGAAATAATCCAAGAGATTGTAATGTCTGCTCCAGCTTGGCTAAAAGTCACGTAACATTAACTTTCCTTTCCGTCACTTTGACATTTAAAGCCGCCGAGTCTAGATGTATTTTGGATACCAAACGTCCCTTCCCGTCAATATTGTTCTAGAAATTAAAGTTGAAGTGAGAGTGTCGACGGAATTAAGAAAAGAAAGAAAATTGAAATTGTCACGCATCTTAATGACAAGTACACATGGGATCGTGAGGGGTTCTTTACATTGCAGCGAAACCCTAAGAATCTATTCGATTCATAAATAAATATCTTGTTAATTAACATTTTACTGTGTTCAATTAGTTGGTAAAGTCTATGTTGGATTATTTATTTACGCCTATTATTTAGCAACAAATATTCTTTATTTTCGGTATATCTAACTCTAAAATCAAAAGACTTACAATAAAACATTTTTAAACCAATCAATAAACCGGAAAAATAAACCATCCAGGAATCAAAAAGTTCGCGAGGACATCAGCGCAGGAGCGAGATAACGCAAAGTCCCAATGCCAAACATAGCGGTTAAAAACCGGTTATCTCCATAATTGAAGTTCTTGAATTCCAATTGAAACTAATTTAAAAAGAAAAAAAAAATGTATGGATCTCACTTTCCCGCAATGCAAATATGATTAGGGTAATCATTCCTTTCATTTCAACACATTGATTGGTAATCCCATTTTTTTCCTATTGTTAACCTCGCCACTAGATCAAGATGATTTTATGTCAAATGCTTGTAGAATCAATACGACGAATGGTTGGGAACTTTTGTGACGATGGGTAAGATCAAGGCTTTTTGCTCTTCCATTATCTGGACTTCAGAAGTCTTTAATGAGAATTTTGAAACAGAGCAGTTTGGATGTTTTGACTCCCTTCTCATAACCTTTTTCCTCTTATTAGTTATTTTTTTTAATTTTTTTATTATAAATATTAATTTTTTAATTTTAAAATTAAATATATTTTTATAAATAATATAATATTTAAATTTATAAATATTAAAATTATTAAATATTTCTTAAATAATCTTAATTTTTATTATAATTGTACGTTATAATATTTTTATATATATTAAAAAATAAAATTGATTTAAATTAATTATAATCGCGAATTAGAATTTAAAATTATAATTTTTAACAATATAATAATATATAAAATTATTTTTTATTAATTAAATTATATTATAATTAATTTTTAATAAAAACATTATTTAAAAATATGACTACTTTATTAATTAAAAATATTTTAACGATTATTATTGATGCGCAAAATTCATTGCCTTTCAGCAGCTTCTAGTTGCCGGCTCGATAAGTGCAAATTGAAACTAGAAGACAGCGTTTGAACAATCCAGGAAAGAAAGCAACATGTATAAATGAGGATGGCGTTTGCAATTTAAATGAAAGGAACTGATATTCCTTCGTGATAGCATTGCTGTCAACTAGTGCAGCTATCATAGACTTGGTTATATATCTGATAGACATCAGAGACGCGCGACAAAGACTCAAGAGGCCGAAAAGCAGACAAGAAGAAAGGGACAGCCGAACAAAAGTTGTTAAGGCGACATTTTATTTTTATTGAACTGGCATGTTTGAGGCGGTAGGCAGTCCTCTGAACTGAACGATAGGATGTGCTCAATTCTGGGCATCAAGCTCCATCAGGATCGGAACCAGTTTAGCTGGTGACAAGGGCTTTTCGATGATCTGATCCACTCCAGCATCAAGAAAATCTGGTGTTTCCATGTCAGAGAGAAAGGCAGTTGTTCCTATAATCTTTGTGCGGATTCCCATTTCACGCATCTGCCTGGCGGTCTGTTGCGAGTAGCAAGTCAGAACATTACAAAAGCAATTGCAAATATCTAATGTTAGCAGATACTTAGAATTAATGTAACGGGGATAACAAGTTAAAGGAAGATGCATTGATTACCTCAATTCCACCCAGGACAGGACTCATAACGTCAAGTATAATGAGATTGAAATGTGCACCAGAAGCAAGGAGGTTAACAGCAACCTGGCCGTTGTCAAGGTCTTGGGTCTCAACTCCAAAGCTTCGAAGAAACCCCTTTTCGATCATGCGGCAAAATGGAGCACCATCAACCAAAAGTGCAGTCAACCTGTTATTCAGCTTCACAGAACGTTGTACATTTTTATTGTTTCCTTCTTCAGGTGACCTTCCTAAACGCCTAGGCACTCCAAGATCAACCGAGGCAATCAATGGTGGCGTCGGCATTGTTTCCTAGCTGAAAATCACAAACGTTGGTTCTATAGTAAAACCCCGAGTATTAGACACTTATTTTGTAGTTTTTTTGGAGTTTTAAGTGTGGTATCAGTTTCAAACAGTAGGTGCCTGCCTGCTAATGTAAAGAGAACAATCACAATTTTGGGCACAAACGTCAAAATCAGCAACAAGCACAACCCCGACACAACACAATTTGCCATATCAGATATGGAAACGCCGTAAAGAAAAACATTCCTTACGCATAAATCATACACAGTATAAAGTGTGAATCATGTTAAAGAAGTTGGTAATTTGTAAAGCTGGATCTACCCCAAATAAAACTAAGAAAAGTGACAGAACAAATTTATATATTCCTAATGATTTCTCAGAGAAATACTCACCAACAACGCTTTTCAAAAATGAATATTGAAACAGCATGCAACTACACATGCTTTTATGGGAGAGCATGATAACGGTAACCCCTCACCATTTATGACTGCAGGTGATGCACCAAGGAAAATCAAAGACCCGAGATTCGCGGTGAAGATGGTTGTGAGGGATGCACATAAGCTGGTAGCTAGATTTCAATTTATTTCTCTAACAATAGCTCAGATTTTCTTAGATTCCATGCCATTTAATTGCAAAGATTTGAGACCCACACAGATTGACACGTGCCGCACAGCTAGGTTTGCTTTCTTCTATATTTGTTCTTGTGCATATCTAGCAAATAAATCATCAGTCCGTCACAGAAGAAGTTTATGGTCAGTACGGTGGACCATCAGCCAGACATCATTTACTTCCCAACTAACGAAACACTAAGTTGTTTACGTAAACTGTGTTAATGTAAGCCGGCGTTTTATGCTTCAACATGTGCATTGTGTACTGATAACCTCTGAAAATATACACCAACTCACAAACCCACTTTCACGTGCAGTGTTTACATAATTTTTGTTACACCTTGCCTTAGAGTTCCGCCATTTGGCTTAAAAATATGAAAGGCGGCTGTTGAAATATCTATCCACAGGGATTGTCCCACGGAAATTTCAAGCTTCAACCAGAGTCATGCTCCAAATTTTATTCACTTTCATCTTCCTGACAGGTGGGGTTGGATTCAAAATGAAGAACCGTCTTTTTTCTCATCCCTATTTTAACGATGCCAATCTACAGTTACCGAAGAAGCGAAGAGCTCAGGAATGCTGCTTCCAACTGATTGTACTAGGGATGGTATTACTGGCTTTAAGACTGTAATTTCATTGGCACCAGCAGTCCAATGGAGCGAGGGAAAGGATACTGTCATAGTTAGTGAAGTGAACGCTCATCGGCAGAAGAGCTGGATGACAAATAGAACTTAGTTTTGTAAGATTATTTCAAGCATTTGATTTAGATGTTCTCAGTATAACTTCAACTGATGCAAACAAGAGTTTTCACGCTCATCAATTATAATTAACTAAGCAAAAGTTTCAAGATTGCACCCTTGATAGAAAATAGGAATGATAATGGAAAAATTGAGAACAGTATATGCTGCAATGACATTAGTGGTGAGTAGTGCCACGGAGCAGCCCTAATCTAATGCGGGGCCAGCTTCTGGTTTCGAAGACATCTTCTTTTTTTTTTTTTTTTTTCCTTCTTTTTTCTGTCCATTAAAAAATCTATCCTATTTTCATAAATCTCAATCTTTCCCATTAAAATTGAAATATAGAATTTCTCAAAAACAAAAATCTAAATTCTTAACGGCTAAAATATCTCTTAAAAAGATAGATATAAATTTTTTTATTTATCACGAATGATTTTGGAAAGAAATTAGCCCAACATTCAAAATTCAAATAGGCAAGCCAAGCGCGTGCTCGTGCTCTCTGTTCTGGGTCAAGTGAGCGTCAGAAAGACCAAGAACATGCAAAACCATTAACGAATCCCAGCGTAGGACTTGGCGCTTCTTTCTATTACAAATTATTGGGACAGCGCCAGGAGCTTGATTCAACAATATCTAACTAAGAAGAATTGCACATATTTGATATATATGGTAACATTAACATTTCTTAAGTTTATATTAGTGTCACCATAAAACTTGTGGACACTTTATGTTACTAACTTTCAATTTGTCATCAACTCTTAAAAGATAAATCAACGCAAATCTTCCATTAACATCCGCGAATTGACCTACCTTTTGCCTACCAGACATCTACCATCATCTCCAACACCGCTCTTAAGCCGTCACCCCATCATACCTTTCCGCGACAATGGAAATACAAATACAAATTCGACGATTGCCGAATTCCGTGAATTTCACAAGACAAATACAAGCCAAAGCGACCTAAAAAGAAACCTTTAAGATCCACAATTACCCAACTTGGCCGTACCTCCATCGGGAAACCAGCAGAGGCTATTCGTCGGTAAATCAAGATCCCAGAAAAAATGGGTTGAGAGAGATCAACCTGTAGACTGGAGAGGACTTACCTATCGGAAACTTGATTTTATGGCAGACTGCAGAAACACAGAGAGAGAGAGGCCACTACTCTATTGACATGATTCGGGCATGGGACTATAATTTTCTTTAGTTCCCTTTTATTCTCATGAGATTTCAACGGGATAAAAAAGAGAAAAATGATCCTTTTCGGTTCAACCCGATAGAATATACAAGGAGAAAAACGGAACAGGCTGAGAGGGAGGAGACAAAAGATTACAGATGGGAGAGTGAAATGTCCAGTCAGCCAGAAGTGGGTTCATTGTGGGCTCACAACATGCGCTTTAATGGAAATCAGTTGCGAAATTTTACAGAACATTCATCGCCTATTTTTATTGACTAAAATTAGACTAATTAAGAGCTAATAACCCAAAGTAATAAAATTTATCGAGTTGACTCAACCTACTTGCTTCACTGGAGGAAACAAAAATAAAGGAGGGGAAAAAAAAAAAGGAAGAAAAATAAATGTATTTCATTCCGTATTTACTTGAAGCTTTACCGAAAACAATCAATCAAAATATTTGCAAAATAATACAATTTAATATTTGTTCCCTACTCTCGACACTCTTGCCTCCATGCCAAACAAACAGAAAGGGCCGTCAAGACAAACAAGAAAATGGGTAGAATAATTACCCAAGTGAGATCATAACGAAAAAGAACCCACTCCTGGTGCATTCACAAGGAATATACAATATACACAACAATGAATAAGCCGACATCCCAAACCCACAAACCCTGAACAAACTAAACTAGTCATCACTGGCATTGATGGCAGTCCCCGTTCTGGCCTGTGATATCCGATTAGCATAGATAGTCACCAACCGCAACTGCGTAGGGTTAAGCCCCTCCAAGTAAGGCAAAAATGCTTTTCCAAGCATTATATAAATATCCACTAGACAGAAAACAACAGTCTGTACCACCAAACCGACAAAACACAAAAGAACACCAAATGATTAGAGTGAAAGCGGACCCTTAAGAACGACATTGTGACAGCAATAGAAAAAACGGTACAATAAACCGACTATAACAATATTGAGAGTAACAGGGTCACAACCGTTGTTAAATATTATGATTTCTAGATTTGTAGTGTTAGAAAGTTGTAAAATCGAATGAATGATAAATCTCATTACCTTCCGAACGTCTGCACTCTGGTTTCCAAAAGCTTCAAAGAGAGCAGGCAAAAATGATGGTAACTGGGCCATCAACTCCTCCTGAGAGAGCCGTCCCACAAGCTGAAAGGGAAACAAAAGGGTTCAAGTATGATCCTTCATTAAATGCACATAAAATTGCAAGTTGGTGACTGCTCAAGGCAGTGGGCATTAACCGCTAACCATTAACCAGAAATGAATTCAAGGAAAACACCTTTGTCAGACAATTTATGCAGGTGACAAGTGTTTTTTCATCTTCAGTGACCAAAAGAGGGACAACAACCTGCAGAATCAGTCATTGAAAGAACCAGCAACTAGTCATACAAGAATTATCCCTAAAAATTTTATTTCAAATCCAATAAGATGACACAAACCTTCAAGATATCCTAGTGATGTGTGTGTAATGGTGTGTGTGTGTGCAAGAGAGAGAGAATTTCAGAACCACATACACTTAAACTTCTGAATGGATCATACTGGGACAACAAGATTGTCAAGCAGTGCTCAGTTTCATTAGAAACCTGAATAGCAGGAAAATTTGAGACATGGAAGTGAGGCAAAATGCAAATGAAAAAGGGTAAAAAGATCTATGGATTAATACCTTTGCAACAGTATCTTTGTTAGCATGAAGCAGCTTCTCTATCACAATTTCAACTGAATCTTCCATGGAATTTTTCTGGAAAAATGGCAAAAAAAGCAAAAAGAATTTGTAAAAGATTACAATAAAAAAGGAGAAAACTGTAATACTAAGAATGAGCAAACAAATGCAACCAATGTACCTGGCTCTTGACCATCTCAATAATCAGCGAAAGAGCAAGTTCCCGGATTGAAGAATCAGATTCATCCAAAATCTCAAGTACAGCTGTCAAAATTTGATTGAAGTACTGCAAATATGTGAATTATCATTAACATAAAGTTAGAAGTGAGTGGAAACAAACAACAGAAGTTATTAATCCAATGGCAAAACAAAATGTTTGTCAAATGCTTTCTTAGCTATAATTAACTCGAGCCATATGTAATGGAAGAAACCAAAAAATAAGCCTAACAACCTTGAATATCCTGAAAAATACAACTAACTTAAGCCTCAGTTTTCATGATAGCATGCATAATATTATAAAATTGCCTGCATTAGAAACCAAAGACAATTTATAAATATAGCAAGCAATTTTATAACTGCCCCTGCACTAATGCTGATGCTAAGAAAAGGCCCGATTATTTGTAACAAAGAACCGTGCACCAAACTTTTATAGACATAGAATTCAAAGAACTAATTGCTGAAGTATGACTAAAAGGTGCTTTCCCATCAAATAATTAGCCAAATCTGTGTGTGTGTGTGTGTGTGTGTGTGTGTGTGTGTGTGTGTGTGTGAGAGAGAGAGAGAGAGAGAGAGAGAGAGAGAGAGAGATGAGTATACTTTCGACCAAACAGACTGATCATTAGTCATAGAAGCTTCAATTAACTGCTGAAGTGCACTGCGTTTATTTCCAGTGGGGCTTTCACCACCCCCATTGCAAATCTACAAGCAAAATAAAGGGAATCCTTCATGTCTTGCAGGGTTACATCAATTTTTTTTACATTTAACATAACAATAGTATATATAATTAAGGAAAAAAAATCAATTGAAACTAAAATATTAACAAAAGAAATCATTGAGGTTACACATCTCACCAGATGTAGAATTTGGGGGATACTAGGACCTGTCTCTGGCAAAGAATTGATCTTTACAGCTACAGGATTATGATAATCAAGTTCCAACCCAGGCAGCAGGTCAGAGTCATGCCTAGAGGCTTCAGCAACCACTGTGGATTCAGATTTCTTCAGCGTATTAATTTCCAGACGTGGAGTTGAAGAGCCCTCAAAATTTGAACTATTGTCCACATTTTCGAGGCAGCTAGGGTGGGATGCCATGTTATGACCCGTAGAGTTAGCCATGTAAGTCAAATCCTTAGTGTTTAAACTATGAACATCAGTGTTAGAACCAATCTCAAAATTCTGATGGGAATTCTCCTGCATGTCATCAGAACCTGCTCGGTCAACACATCCTGTTATCAGAGATGATTCTTGGGTAGAACTCCACTTTCTGCCACCATCTCCATCAACAGAACCAGCAGAATGCCTTCCAAAGAAATGACTTTTCCTTGACAGACCAATATACCCTTCCTCTGATGATGTTCCAACAACATCAGATGGATCGTAGGAGGACTTCAAGCGTTGTCGTTCTTTCTTGTTCTGCAAAAAGTTCATTAGGTCCACCTCAATTCGAGGAGTGTATTTTTTGAGGGCCCGTCTCAAGGAATTTTGCTCTTCAACAGACAAACTAAGAATGAAGTTCAGCACAGCTATTGAATCAAAGCGGGAATAAACAGATATAATGCATGTAATTGCCACTTCCTTGAGCTTAATATTCTTATCATGGACTAATGGTGTCAGCTTGGCTAGCCATAGCTTTAGAATGCCTGAATTTGAAGCACCCTCAGGGTTCATTGTGTGCTTGTTAAATGAATTGATTGCAAATTCAATAACAGCCAATTTGGCCTTTGGCGAACGCTGTTCATCAAGTGAGCGGAGCAAGGATGGTAACAGGGTATCAACGGTATAAGTTTTATTGACAATTTCCAAGGTTGTCGAGCAAGGCTGCCTAACCAGCTCCTTTGGGTCAATTAAACGTGAGAAAACATGGGGTAAGATCCTTTCCATGTAACTCTCAAATGGCTTTCGGCAAGTTGGTATAATCTCTGCAAGCGTTGAAAGAGCTGCCTGTGCAACCTTGTGGTGGGGATCGTCCAAGTGCTGAAAAAACAACTTCATTACTTTCTCAAAATTCTGGATCACTTCTTGAATCCCTCTTGGGCCTTGCTGCAGTAAAGACCGCAGGTAATTAAAAGCTGCTACCCTAGCATTCCAGTCAGAACTGGGACTGAGTCCCTCACTCAATGCATCATTGAGAGAGGCCAGACCACCTACAAAATTTGACATTTCCCCAAGTGAGAGCTGGCTGTCATCAAAACTTCTCCTGCCAGCAGGCATCCGCCCAGCTACATGCTTCCTCAGAAGTGGCCTCTGAAAGTTAGGAATGTGACTGTTCTGTGAATCCCTGAAGTTAACATCTTTGTAAGGTGTCTCTACATACTGTCTGTCAATGTGTGAGCTCACAACACGTCTAGCTTCTCTTAGATCATTGCTCTCTTCAATGAAACCTCTTTCCTGCAGCCTTTCAGAAGCCCTCTTAGTCAAGAATGATGAATGAGATTCGGCTGCCACGCTACCACGATACGATAATTTAGCAGAATCTTTTGCAACTTGAATTTGAGTGATAATATCAGACAAAACCAAGCCACCATTACGGTTACCACCTTTGCCAATGCTGGAAGCAGTTGATTCAGCCAAAAAACTGTTTGCAATATGATTGGAATCTGGAACAACAGCAGGGAAGGGCGGATCACGAGATGATGGAGGGTCAACTCCTGTGCTAGGGGCAATAAGAGAAAAATTTAGCCGCTCAAAAATTATAAAATATTTAAACTTTTAGCATTTCACACCAAACAGAAAATTCAAATATTGAATGGCATAGTCATTCAGTACCTAGATCCAAACTAGATGATCGGAGAGTCGAAGGATTTTGCTTGTTAGATACTTCCAAACCTCTAAGCATGCTTTCAATAGCAGTAACCTTCTGTTTGCTTGCATGTAACACACTATCCAGACTACGTTCAGTACCTTTACCGAGAGACTTTGCTTGTGACAGCAGCAGGCCAGAAGATAGAGATGTCCCAGATGACAAACTTGAAGTTCGATCCATTGCAACAATAGCAGAAGTGCCATATCCAGGTAAATTTGGGGGAGTAGATGCCTGAGAGGCAAGTGAAATACGTGCATTTCTCTCCCGGAGGGAAGGAGACGCATGTCGCCTATGCAAACCACTGTCCTCTTCATTAATAAGCTGAACAAGAAAATAACTACAGTAAGAAAAAAAGACCCTGGTGATGAGGTCATGGAGATACATTCAACAAAGACAAGAAACATTGTACCCGTTGAATAACAGGATCAAAAGACAAAAATAAGCGACGGGATCGCTCTGGCCACGTTTTTGCAAACATTCTGTAACACATTCTTGCCGTTGATCTTACCTGTCAAGTTAGATAAATGAGGAACCTTTTTTGCACCATTAGAAAAACATATCTCCCATCATGAATAAAATGTATCAAAATTTAAAAACAATACATAGCTTTCAGTTAGATGTCATATCCCTCAAGCTCTAGAAATATAATGCACGAAAAACAACAGAAGGCACTTCGAGATAACTTTCAAGTAAGATTTTGCATATCCATCACATATAACAAATCAATCTCAGCTGACAAGAAGATAGTCAGAGAATATCCATCCACTCCTGCTCAGGTTCTGGGTAGACTGACATCAGAAGACCATAAAGATCAAACAAAACAACGAGTAGATAACAGATGCAATCATAAACTGCAAACCAAGCAAGACACACAAAAATATAAGGAAAAAAAAAAAAAAGCTCAAAATGATTGACTTGATTTAGTGCACAAGATTCAATACTCACATCCTTTGTTCCTTTTATGTGAAAATTCATTTTCCTATCAATTCAGGGAGAAGCATTTACCTTCATTTGAACAAGCATACATTTTTAGTAGAGGGAGTATGAAAGAGCAAGAAAAGACATGCCAAAGGCAGACACTTCAACAGAAATAAGACATTTACTACATTTGAAATACATGTACCTCACTCATTGCATCTGCAACACAACATCTTATCAAGTCTTCATAAAGATCAGCTGACCGCTGTATTTCTGGAGCATCAGGCCAATGTTCTAGTATCAATAGTGCATATTCACAACACCTGCAGAAAAAGCCAGTATAATTATTACCAGGTCAAATATGTAATAGACAACAAAACCACATGTAAGACCTATATTAGAACATGAGTTGCATGGCTGAACCTCGCACGAAGCACTGCACTGCGGTCATTCTTTGCACAGGCAGCTATGCGAGGAAACACACGGGCAACTTTACAGTTCCGCAACATCTGGAGAACAGAAAACAATACAATGAGAATTAAGAATTCCAGCCCAGAAATGATGGCCTAAATTTAAGAGAAAGAGAAAGAGTCAAAAAAGAACCAATGAAGCATCACCGTCTTTATACAGTTATCTGCAGACTCCGCAATTACAAGCACAGTAATCACAACTAGCTTGAAAAGGACCTGATCATCATGACACAGATTAACAGGATAATTTAAACATATTAAAGCTGCAATCAGCTTAAAAAGAGAGAAAGAGAGATGAACTTACAGGAATGAACATCTCAGCACATGCCTCAAAATCTCCCAAGAGCTCCTTTGATAAAAAGCATAATAGATGGCAGGCCTTGGAAGAATTTAAAAAAAGAGTTAGATTCAAATATAAATAACTAGTTACTAAGTGGCATTCAGATTTTAGACAAGCACTTCTATGACAATACCACTGATTATACCACATTCAAGAACCAGAACTCTTAATGTGTCCTACAATTTCCTGATTCATAGTAACATGCGTTCAGGCCACTGATTCAAGTGAATTTTATTTCTTTCTAATCAAAAATTTTCGAAAATGTATCCATATTTCGAGAAGAAGTTACAGAACAATGTCCACCACTCACAATTTCCATAAAGCTTTCCAGAATGCATTTTGCATTTCACTAAAATTGTGAAACCTCATCATTGAGATACATCATAAAGAAAAAAACGAAAAAGAAAAAAGAAAGAATTCCATCTGCTTCACTCAAAAGCAAAAGGTCAAGATAAGCTGTTGTCATCATTAACCAGCCACCTCAATATGGAAAATAGAAGAAACATATGAACCACCATATAGGCAAAAAAGTGAATGCCATACCTGCTTTACTATGCTAGACCTCCGATCAGATAGCTGCGTGCTTAAAGGACCAACAAGTTGCTTCAACAGCCCCCGAAAACATGAATAATCAGTAGCACCTGACAAATAATTGACATTTTAGGAAAACTTTGCAAATGTGTTCTATTTGCAAGAAATATGACATTCATAATAACATTTAGCCTCATAAATTATTTTTAAAAAGAAAAAGAGCAGCCAGTTCTATTCTAACATTAAAAGTGTGTCATAAAGATATCATGTGTAAACACCTCATAAGTATCATGGTTGCAAATACAAAGAAACTTCAATCAACTTTCATCAAACTCCTTCTGGGCACACTCAAATTTAATATACATTGGACCAAACTCTTACTAAAAAAGGCTGCAATGCACCGTGCACACATTTGCCAGCTCTTTTAAATTAGAATTTCGAAGGAATAATTTATAGAGAGGAAGAATTTGTAAGCCAAATATTTATGGATCAAACTATTAATCATTATTTCCAAAGCACATAATACCAGCGAGGAGACAAAGAAAACAGAGTCAGAAAGACAGATAGAAAAGGAGAAAGAAGGTGAGACAGACCTCCTAAAACAAGGCCTTCAACTCTCTGCATGGCTGCTATGCGAATTGACCAATCCTTTTCTGGAACAAGAGTTGAAGCAATCTTCTCAAATTCCCTTATCAGGTCCTTTTCTGAGTAAACTTTAATTGGCTCTATGACTTTTTCTGTGATGTCACTTTCAGCTGCATGAGAACAATAACAATTGATAGAAACATGAAGAGAACAAACCATCACAGTTTCACATGATTCTGCTGAAAAGAATCTAAAGGGTAACTGGAACGATTTTACAACTAAATGCCTCTGCAACATGGAAATGAGGATATTATCTACTGACAACACCATCATTAACACACAGTCTTCAATCTTTTTCAATTAATTGCAGTTTAGATTCCCATTGCATACACTACTGAGTACTGATTATGTTTGGGCACCATGACTTGCAAAACAAGAAAATATAGATGATAAAAAAATTAATATTAAGCAAGTCGAAGGAAAATTTTAAACAAAAGCAAATGCCACATCTGAGCTTGCCAAATAAAGTAGAAGATTCAAAAATGCTAACCTCCAAAAAGAGACATCTCCCGTGATGAATTCTTAGCCTTTGGACTACTTTTCTTGGGATGAAGGCTAATTGGCTTTAACTCTCCAGTAGCAACATTACTCGTAATCCCTTCAGAAGGGCGAACTTGTGGTTCAATCTTTTCTAGCCTGGCATTGATATCTTTGACCTACATTTCAATAAAACTACAGAAATAAGAAACAGAAAGTGAAGCATCCTTTAGTTTGGAAAAAAAGGCTAAATTGATTTAGAAAGAAACATTTAATTTACGCTACTTTCTATTTGAAATTGTGGTGGACAATTGTCGAAGTCATGCACTCATATCTACTAGCAGGTCTTGTTCTGTGTAGAAAAGGTTGCACAACAAAATAGAGATAGAATTAGTTAGACAGGCACCCACCATCAATGTAGGGAGATTATGACGCTGAAGCTCATCTCGGAATTGGGGCCCCGACTGCAAATACATTTCCTGAAAAGCAAATGGCTAGATAAATATTAGGAGTCCATCTCCTAAACTGATGTGCAATAAAGAATCAAAATAAGCCCTTAGGTAAGATGGGGTCAGAGGGTTGGGAAATTTTGACCATGCGACTTACCTCAATGCAAGATATGGCTGCCTCCCTAACACCTGGATTTGGGTCATTCAACATCTGCAAAATCTAATAATTGAAGAAATGTTTAAAAGTCAATTTCTCACCATGGAAAATGCACACAAAAGTTCAACTTTTGGATGTCATGACCATACGGGAGGAAGAATAGCCCGCTGAAGAGGAAGCTCAGTAGATGCAAAAAGACCAATTGCCGATGTAACTGTACAGGCAAACTCTTCTCTGACTCTCCAGCTTTTGTGTGTCCAGGCATAAGAGCCAGCCCTCTCAACTATAATAGTCGGTGAAGAAACCTGAACATCAAAATAGGTATTAGCCCAATTTCCTTATTAATTTTCCATCAGATATCAATCAAATATTCCACGTGGAAGCAGCAGAAAATCATTGCTTCATTGAGCCAAGTTAAACAAACAAAATAGGTCACAACCCTATGAGCAACACACAGAAACACTTGTCATGAATTCCAATTACAATATCACGAATTCCACAGCACAAGTATAAAATTATGCAGTTGCATTGAGAACATTAGAGACAACAAAATATAATGTAGCATTCAAATTTCTGTTAATTACGGCTATTCCTTTCGGCGGTGGGCTTTCAAATTTCACCGACTGAAAACATTTACTGAATTCTGATATTGAGCATAAATCGCAATGGATATTTAAACGCCGATAACAAGGTAGAGAGCGAAAACCTCCATTAGAGTGAGCAAGAGCCGTCTGGCGGCATCTCTTACGGGCTGCTTAGCATCGCCTAACCGCTCGACCACCGCGGGAACAAGCGCGTTGAAATGCAACTTCAAATGCTCTCCGGACAAAACGGCGGCGGAGGCTAAAGCCTGCAAGGCGCCCTGACAGACTTTGAAGTTGTTGTCCTTCAAAAGATCCAAGCAACAGTCGACCAGCGACGTCGTTTCGGCGGAATTCAGACTCTTCCTGCAAGCTTCTAGAAGTTGGTGGAGCCTCTCCACCGCCGCCATCCGCTCCTTGGTGTCCTTTGCACGCGCCTGTTCCAGCGCCTCCTCCATTGTTACGCAACCACAAACTCGCCGGCGCTCGGATCTGGTGCGGCGGGCCCAAGATCTGACACCGATTCACAGACGATTGTCGCAGATTAGGCTGACGCGAAGTGGAGTAAAAAGTTAAAAAGATATTTTACGAAGGAAGCGGTTGCCTTTTGCTGGGAGTGGGAAGCAGAGAGTAGAGAGGCGAGCGACCGGGGATGGACGGAGGAGATGACGGCGTGTGAGCGAGACTCGACGACTACGATTTGTTTTGTGGTTGGAGCGTTCTGATTCCAAACTTCGCTACTGCATTCGGAATTAATTTACGGGATGTGCCACTGCGTTTATTAAACGGCATAGCGATTTCCGGGTGGGATCGAACCGGGTTTTGCCCAAAAACACATCAATAAATGCTTCGAAGGCGATCTTTTATTAATTATATTATCTAACGAGAAAATGTGGGTGGATGTCTCTTTTGTTTATTCCATTTCAACAATCATTAAAAGCTCAACTAAGGCTATCACCTTAAATTTGCTTTGAAGAAATAAGTTCCGTCGTGGTCTATAATGATGAAATTGGAGCCAACCAGAGGTCACATAATTAACTTGTTAAGAAAAAAAGAAAAAACATAAATATCATAATGAAAGCTTCTCGCCCCCAATTGGGCATTGGCTGATTTTTAATTTTTAATCCGAGCCCTATGAGTAAATTTCAGCTGGTACTTTCGCATCCTACAATGTTCTTTGTCATTCCTTTTTCCCCTCTCTCGTTTTTTTTTTTTTTGGACCCCATGTTCCCCTTCTTGAACAGTGCAGTGAGTCGCAAGACGTCACATTTTGCTTTCTTTCGTGTCAACCATTTGACATCCCATCCCTGAAGTGTTTCAGAATTTTTACTATTCCTGGTTACTTTCGGTTTCCTTTATATAGCCTCAAATATAATCATTGATAAATTATTAGACGCTGTTTTACGGGGAAAAAACTGAAAAATCACAGATAAGTTGATATATAGATTTTATATATTAAAAAGTAATTTATTTTAAACTTTTAAATCTTCACTAAAAAAAAGGCATAATTCTAAAAAAATAATACTTTTTTTTTATTTTATATACTTTAACTTTTCTTTATTTGTTTTTTACCCATCAACTTTTTTTTCTGGGAGATGATGCTAAAATGTGATTGGACGTTTGGTTAAAGGATCATTCAATCAATCATCGCATTAATTGTTACTTTAATGAGTGTAGTAACAGACGAGCTTCAAAAAGGCTGATTGATCCAAGAACAAACAAAAACGTTTACTTCATGACAAAACTCTAACTAACAACCCCTTTTAGACAATAGTAAGTTCGAGGAAAAGAAAAGGGCACCAAGCAAAGTTGCTTCCTTTAATCTAGCGAGGATTAGGTAGATAACAATTTATATTTTCAATTAAATGTTTATTGTTATACACGATGACTGTTTTCGCCTTTACAAGCTGGCGTCGTCGTTAGGTGGGTTACAAGAGAGCTGTATGTCACGGAATTAAATTATGTGTGTTAACTTGTATAATACTTAGTCAATTTTATAAAAAAATTGAGTTAAGTAAGTTTAAGAGAATTTAAGAGAATTAGCAAAAATGGACGAAAGACAAGTAAAAAGAGTTGAGAGTACTAAAAAATAGAGAGTACAATAAAATTTTGCAAGGGAAATGTATAGAGTGACTGTTAAAAATATTTATAATTAAGAAGAATAGTCTATTTATAGTGATTCCATTTTCTCAATTTGTAGTTAAAATTTAAATATTTACGATATTTACAAAGAATATTCTAAAGTTAGTATTAAATATAGTCTTATTATGAAGGTTTTAGTGAGTGTCTTTACTGGTCTTTTCTAAAAATATTTAGATGTAGACATTTCTAAGTACTTCTATACTCTTCTAAGATCTTTTAATGTTGTGTTTGGCAGCAAAAAGGAGTTAGGCAATGGTAGTAACTCACAAAGGTTTATTTTAGCCCAAGTTTCTGTCTTTTCACTTGCTGAATGGGCTGGACATAAATTTCCCATGTAACATCTTCCCCCAGTTAATCCCACGCCATCCTTATCGCATTCTCACTCTAAAATTGTCAAATGTGATCAGCAAACTATCAAAGTTGATCCTCTTAGTCAGGCAAATCCTGCCATTTCACCGAGTACTTGGTGTAATTAAAGACTTCCTTTCTTTAGATCACTTTGCTAGCAAGAATGGGTTTTACCTCCTTGTTGAATTTGGTGACTACAGCTATGGGTGCATGCTTGGATCCTCTTCATCCCTATGAAAATGCTTTAGAAGACTTGCATGAAAGACATTTTAGATCTTCAGTTTCAAAGGAAGTTGGACTTTATGTAGAAACTTGAATTGGTTAGGCAACAGTTTCATCGTCACCGTGTCTTTCGCTACATAGTCCTTTGTGCATCACTTAGTGTTAGCCCACATTTTCATTCTCTTGGCCAGTACCTTCCTTAATCCGTCCAAGGAAGTTTCTCTTAGGTGTACTAGTAAAGTGGGCAGTTAGTTTCGCCTTCCAACTCAACGCATAAGCAACAATATTGGCCTAGCTTAACTTAGACTGTAGTGTGTAGTCAAATTTTACTAGGAAGTCTTACCAATGACCTTACTTAGGTCTGAGTTTCTTTTGGGTCAGGAAGTAGTTCATAACTCATCGATCACGATCACAAATTTACTTTTAAGGAGACAATGTCTCTAAATACACAAGTAGTGGATAACGACAGTCATCCCCTTGTTTTGGATAATGTTCTGCTTCTCCACATCGTTGAACTTGCGACTTTCGTAGGCAATAGGATGCCTATCTTGTATCAAGACTCCCCTGATGGCAGAGTCAAATGCACCAGTGTGGACTTCGAAAGGCTTTTTGCAGTCTAGTGACACCAACATAGGTTCCTTAGAGATTGCTTGCTTTAATCTCTCAATGGAAGCTTAACATTGCTTCGTTTCATGCCAAGTGTGGTTTTTCTTCTTTTAGAAAAGGATTGGGGCACCAAAAGGGGCTTATAAGGGTCTAATGAAGCCTAAATCTATTAGATCTTGGAGCTGCTTCCTCGGTTCAGTGAACTCCTAGGGTGTTATATGATAAAGAGGACATGACAAGAGGTTTTACACCAAGTTTCAGCTTGATGTGGTGATCCACATCTTGCTTTAATGGAAGCTTCTTCGACAGTTTGAAAGGCATCACGTCCTTATACTTGGCAAGGACTACCTACATAGGTTGCAGTAGTGTAAGAGTAGGTGTTGTTACGTCTTCCCTATCGCTTTGCTCCCTCGTGGTACCTATGTAGCTTGGACCTAACTTGAGCCCTCATTTGAATCGCAAGGTAGAAATCATCAATGGTTGTGACTTCTTCTTACGCTTCAAGGAAACTATTTGGGTGTTGTAAGCGTTGAAAACCACTAAAAAACTGGAAGTAGGAATGAGAAAAGTCAAGGCTTTATAAAAAAATACAAGATCCAACACTACCTAAAAGTCATCTATGGGAACGATAGTAAAGTCTAGCTTACCAATCAATCCCTCAATCTGGGTGGCTACTTTCTATGCTACACTTTAAATAGGCTTTGCTTCTAAATTGACTATCTTGATGGAGCTATTTTCCCTCGTCAGTTTGAGGTTTAAACAGTTGGCCTCTTGTATGTCCATAAAGTCATGTGTTGCCTCTGTATCTAGCATCACACTAATTGTTTTATCCTCGATGACAACGTCAGCATATAACAGTCTCTTCTTTTTAGAGACTGTTGGAGAGAAATGTTTAGTGAGATTACCCAATTGTTGGATAGATCCTATGTCAGTTTAGGGTTTTTCATTAGCCTTCCCTAGGTTGAAGACTGTCATTATAGCATTCATTACCTTACGATTAGGGTAGTCTCACACATAGTGTGATCCATCACAAATAAAACAGGGTTTTGGGGGACTACTTAAGTTGCACTTACCGATAGAGTTCCTTTTATGCTTGGGACGACCATTTGAGGATCTCTACTGTCCTCCTTCATTGCAACCAAAATCCTATTTCTTCTACTCAGGTTTCTCTCCCTCACTTTTGCCAGAATTGGCCTTCTTACTTTTAGAGTGGGCAAAGTAGTCAATGAAGGTCTCGATAGTAGCAATGGTAGCATTCAGGGTCTGCATATCACATCTCTCTAACTCGACTCTTACCCAATCCTTTAAGCCATCTTTGAAGTGGAAGAGAAACTCCCTGTCAGATATCTCGATTTCAAGTATAAGGGTAGTAAACTCCTTAATGTAATGAAAGATACTATTTGTTTGATTTAAGCGTTGCAACTTCCCTCTAACTTCGCTATCTGCATTATGAGGCACAGAGTACCTACATACCTTAGCCTTGAATTGCTCTTATGTGTCAATGATGCACAAGCCTTTCTCCCTCTTTGAGTGCTTCTATCTTCACTAAAGTTGGACAACATCTTATAAAAAGATTAGAGCATTGCCAACTTGGCAAGGTCATCGTCAACCCCCATAACCTCAAAATACTAATCAAGACCAAATAGGAAGTTTTCCACTACAGTGACATTACATGTATTGTTGTACATGATAGGCTTGGGGACCTTTAAGTCATGCAATGTAGTGGTGTTAGCAGTCATGGCTGTGCTAGCAATGTGTGAGTTGTTTCGGTGTAGTGAATTCATCTCATTGTAGAAGTCATAAATCTTTTCTTTAACAAACTTGTGCAAGTCAAACAGACCTTGATTCAAGGAGTATATTTCTCCCCTGAACGAGCAGCCAAACTCCTTCATTATAACCTTAATAGCCCACATGATCTCTACATTCTTGTGGATCAAGTTATCGACTTGATCACTAAGGTCACCCACTACAGAACTAAGATCAGTAGCACACCTCTCTAAGCCAGCAACCCGAGTGTCCATGGTCTCTTTCACTGAAGCTTTGGACTTGCTACGTTTGGCTAGAGCATGCTGCTCCTCATGCTTACGAGACTATTGCCCCACTTATTGCTCTTCCACAATGGTCGCCACAAATCTTTTTTCACTAGTCATGCTTGTTGCTTCTGTAAACAACAAATAGTAGGTTATACCTAAAGTTTGAACTATTGCTCTATACCACCTATCACGAAATTAGGTGTGTATGTGCTAACCTGCACGACACTTGGTCAATCTTGTGAGAAAATATGAGCTAAGTAAGCCTAAGAAAGTTTAAGAGAATCAACGGAAATGTGTGAAAGGCAAGTAAGAGGAGTTGGGAATGCTAGAGAATAGAGAACACAAAAGAGTTTTGCAAGTGAGGTGTATCAAAAGTATTTACAATTAGAAGTAGTGGCCTATTTATAGTGGCTCCACTTTTTTAATATGTGGGTAGAATTTGAACATCTAAGATATTTATAAAAAGTATTATAAAGCTAGTATTAAATACAGCCTTGTCAGAAAAGTTTTGATGAGTATCCTTGCTGGCTTTTGTTAGAAGTTTTTAAATGTAAACACTTTCTAGTACTTCTGCACTCTTCTAAAACCTTCCAATGTTGTTTTTGATAGTAAAAAAAAGTTAGACATTGCTGATAGCCTTGGGGTAAAAAAAGAGAAAAAATGCTTTAAAAAAATTCATTTATTATCTTTATTAACAATGAATAGTAATGAAAGGACTTCTTGGAAAAAGACATATCAAATTGATGGTAATGTAAGAAATATAAAACAATCCTTTATTACTAGAAATTATTTTGGCGTTTAAGGAATTTTTTCCTATCCCCGTGAATCGGATAATACTATGTTATTTCCTATGTTTGTTTTGGTAATATTTACTTTGTTTAATGGAGCCATCGGAATTCCTTTTACTGCAGTTAACGAAGAAGGAATTTATTTGGACACGTTATAAGTTTCTACTTTTTCACTTACTAATCAAGTTTGGCACAAATTTCCTGCGTAACATATAACTCAAAAATTTTAAAAAATTGTTATGATATTTTGATAATTAAAAATTAAAAATTTTATTTTTAAAATTTTAAATTTATATTTTAAAATTAAAAATTTATTTAAAAAAATTAAAATTTATTTTATTAAATAATTCGTAATTTAATAATTTAATAAATTTTTTAATAAATAAAAAGGTATTTTTATTTGCAAAATTATAAATATATTTTATGAAAATTTCTCTTATAAGATTAGAAAATATTAATATATAAATAAATTTTAAATTTTGTATATTTTATAAATAACATAGAACTTTTAAAAAGAATAAATATTGTTGAACAAAGAAATAAAAATAAAAATTATAAATTTTATGTAGTTAGAAATTATTTTTTTAATATTCACAATATTTTTGACAAAAAATTTAAATTTTAAAAAAAATTAAGGTGTGAGGTCCACTTTGTGTCCCTCATTTGTCTTCATTGCTTTGTCAAATTAATAAAACTCTTTTAAAAAATAACGAGATGTGTTGCATTAAATTGGTTTGTTACAAACTTAGCACGTTATCAAAATTTTCAAACGAAAAATGTCGGATTATGCGATGTGGTACGTGTACATGATAAATAAATAAACACAAAAAACTCACGGGGACAAGAAGACGCGGATTGGGATCGAAAACAGTGCTTAACTTGTTGGGCTAATTGGACTATCCAAAATCAAGCCCAAAGTGCCAGACCCACCCAAAATTAAATGTCTCTAATTATCCTAAATTAGAATTTCTAAAATATAAAAAACTTTTAATTTTCTATTTAAAAAATTTTTAAACTAAGGAAAATAAAATTCGAAATACTTGGGGAACGGATTATGGGTTTCATTTCTTGATTTTTTTCACAACCTTTCAAGCTCCAAATCTATGCCCAGAACCCATCCTTTAGCACAGCCGAGAAATCCAACGATCACATCCACAGACTTCCTTTAGCTTTCTTTCTTTGGATCTCAAAGGGATTCGGGTTTCGACATTTTCTCTACTGCCATATAAAAGTTTAAGATTATAAGTAAAGAAAATCATAAATGTTATAAATATGTCGATCTTTTTTTATTATAATGATCTTATCAGATAATAACTCAAAATTTCAAATTCTCGTAAACATTTAAATTTTTTGGTAAAAAATTTATAAATATTATAAATTATATTAAATTTTATACTGGGGATGTATAACGGCTGGAGACGGTGACAGGTTCGCAAGCCGGACCTGAGGAGGAGAGGCAGTTAAAAAATTTATAAATATTATAAACTATATTAAAATTTATACTCTAGGGATGTATAACCGCCGGAGACGGTGACAGGTTCGCAAGCCGGACCTGAGGGGGAGAGACAGTTGGATGCTTGGGTGACGGAATCTTGGAAGACGTATGCTGGCGGCGCCAGGAGTTGAGTGAGACTTCATAAGTGGTTTCGGTCCATCCAGAAGAACTTTCTTGTTGGCCTGAAAACTACCATTGATTTCTGTCTTCATTTTTTATCTTAATATTATGTTAATGATTGATTCTTGATATGGGTTCTGGTTTTCCCGGGGATGTAAGAAATCTTGGAATTGGGTTTTCTTGGCTTACGGGAAGCACGCATGAAGAAATAGTAAAATGAAAGATACCGATCTTGCCGACTCTGGTACATATCATGTAGTTTGCCTTCATCTTTGGTGCTCGAAGTGGGGCAACTCAGATTTTCGGATACATCAGATTAAGCAAATATTTAAATCCACCAGCAAAGTAAAACTAAGCAACTTGTCCAAATACATTCTAGTTTAAGCAATTTGCCCAGTCGCCATATTGATTAAACAAACTGGGTGAATCGGAGGGGGCATTACGGTTGGTAATCAATCACAAAAACGAACAAATCAAAGGAGCTTTCCTTTTTTTCATCTGACGGGGCAATCAAAAGGTTGCAACAAATAATAAAATAAGAAAAAAGCAGAAGGAACAAGCCTCAGCACGACCTATCAGTCAAATCAACCACGGCCTCTTGCACAATCTCTTCCAGCAACTTCCCCTCTATTTCTTTACCTAAAAGATCTAATTCCACTCTCGTATTATCGGCCCACCCCTTTCCTGCAACCTCCTTCCTCACCACCCATTCCACCACCAGGCCGTTGCTGTCCCCATCATCCCCAATGGTACACCTCACCTCGCTACGAAACCATTCCTTAATTTGGGCCCACAAGTGGTCCACCAGCTTGGGTGATTCACCATCCAAGAAGTTGTTGTGATCCCCACAACATGGCGCAGGCCTTGTGCATCTGCCTAACCCGCAACCTGTTATTTCCATAATGGCCGCATTAACACAGTCAAATCCCAGCTTCCGATTTGACCGGCCTTGTCTTCGTTTTGCCTCCTGCACAAGCTCCTTGTCATTGAGATTAGCATATTTGTCTCTCAGCTTCGGGTCTAATGGACTTTCAGGTGAATGCCATCTGACAAAAAATGGGTCAAATGGTGCCTTGCCATCAAGGCCAGCTGCTGATAACAGTCCTTGGACAAAGAAAAGCCAGTCCTGTTCTTCCTCAGCACATGAGGGGGTCAAAGTGGGTTTTAAGGGACATGGAGTGGTTATCTCTGCACAAGAATCATCCCACGATAAAGTCCGAGCAATTGACCCGATAGGCGGTGATTTGCCAACCAACTTAGACTTCAAGGGCACCTCAGCTCCTAGCAGAGAAGATCAGTTACAAATTTAAGATGGCATAAAATTGGGAGAGAAGAAAAAAGATCACTTGGAATGAGAAATTTCTTTTTCTGCTCGAGAGAGAACTTACCCTGGCTATCTGGCTTCATATTGCAAGAAGGCTCTGGAATTATGCCATCATCCTCTTCAAATAGACGTTCCAGAACAGAGATTGGACTTGGATGATCATTGTTCTCACTTATACTCCCAGGCATCACAGGACTCGCCACAGATAATCGTCTCTGCCAAATTTCAAACATAAGACCATTATTACAGTTAAAGCCCATAAAACAACCCATCTCATTGTCAGCATGAGACAATAGAAGGGAACATCAAAGTCTAGGCGTGACTGGCAAGGATGATAATTGATATGGAGCCAATCATATCCTTGAATTTTCTGTTTTTCTCAACCATTGCTTGTGCAGAGAAAACAACACACATTTTGGATCTGAAAACTGGCTTAAAAAGATAGAAAGGCCTACATCAGCATATTTTGATTAATGATCGTGGCATGCAAGTCAGGGTGATGTAAGATTGAATTACCTCTTGGGGAACAAAGCCTTGGTTTTTTGGCACGTCCAAGAAATCTTGATTCACGGTCTTGATGGATGATCCAGGTAGACCAGGAGGCGAACACTCTTCAAAACTACCATTATTAGTACATTGAGTTGCATCTCGACCACTCTTCTCAGGAAGAGGTAAAGGTGACCCTTGTGTCGCAAGGGCAGAAGACTGAGATTCATCTTGAAACTGAGAAGTAACAGACTTTTCTTTGCTTGATTTCTTACTCCCCGAGAAAAATAGACTAGAAACTCTCTCCTTTAGAGATGATTTCATGGTGTTTGCCTTTGTCAGTTTCTTGGGAACTTCTGTTTTGCTAATTTCAGGATCTGCCACTTCAATATTAAGTCTAGCACTATGTTCTCCAGAAGACACAGGTAGTGACTTAGACCTCAGAAGACTTTTAGGAGAAACAACACCTTCCTCATTATTCATCTTACTGATCAAGTTAGAGGTTGATTCCTTTGGCTCCTGTAGCTTGTTAATGCCCTCTTCCTCAGATTTAATTGGTCTCTTTACATCTGAAAGTGCAAGCATCTCCCCTAATGTGCTAGAGCTCCACCGATTGATTTTTGGCTCATGATGACTCTCACTTAATGTCATCATGGCCCATCTCTCTGAAAGTCGCTTCTTTGCCTCTCTGCAAACAGATGACTCTGGAGAACACAATGCCTGACTGAAGCAGGAAGAAGAATAGGAGCTACCAAACTTATTGATGTAATCCCATGAATGTCTAGATATCGGCGACATGATTTCTGAATCACTGAGATTTCCCGCTTCATATCCATTTTCTGATTTGTTAAACAAGCTGGCATCACCAATATGCCCATCGGAAAATCCAGAAGAAAGGAGAGTCTCATCCCTTCGGTGACCCATAACACTTTCGCGCATCTGACGGGTAATCTTTTTTGCCATCTCCCTTGATTCATGTGCCTCATCATCTTCATGTTCATAAATGTCTACACTGTGAAATATTCTTGGTGATGAGGAAGACGGTGAAATGACAGCCTTAATATCATGAATTGTTGCAGGGCTAGGCTTCAATAGTACTATTCGAGTTGGTTGGGAAGGATATTCATCAACCCTCTCAATTGAATTAATAGGAGAAAGTCCAACATTATTTTTCTCAAACCCTGCTGCTTGACCCACCTGCACAGGTTTCTTTGTCTGTTTATCATTCTTTTTCTCTAAATACTTTTTGCCATCAACCAATTTAGAGGGTCTAAGGACAGTTATGCGCTTTGTCTCAGGAGGTGGAGAAATGGACTCTCTATGATACAGACGCTGAGAGAACATTGAATTTGGTTCATCAAGAACCTTAAGCTGCAAATCTCTAATTGAACTTAATACTTCTACTGCATCTGCAAACTCCTTGGACTGGCCACCTGAATCCGATGCCAGACATTTTGCTTCTGTGAACTTCTGGCGAATGAGAGCCATTTTTTTCTCATCTATATTTTCCTTATGCATCCCCTTCTGTGGCAAACTACCCCTGACGTTTTTTCTCTGGGATCCCTGCCAGGCTTCATACACATTTTTAAATTCATTTTGCATGTCACACTGGTGACCTTCATACTGCATTCTCTTGTCCAATAAGCTATCTTCCTCCCAGCATTTCAGTTCCATCCCCGAGTGACTGAAGGAACGTGTCAAATAACCTTTCACATGGCCTCTTTGAGTGGCTGGAATGGGCTGTTGAAGTGGGAGGGCATCAAGTCCCATCAGCTTGGCAACCACATTTGATCTATGTTTGGACTCCACTTCTTTGGACATCTCTTGGGCCAAAAGCATCTTCATGGGTGTTCCATTTGCTTTCTTGGTTAAGGAGCATCTCCCGAATTCCGTCGCAATCTGCATAGATGATATATGACAAAGATCAGGCCACAATGCCATATGCTATGACACAAATGCAAGAAATAAATAATTTTTGCACAAAAATGCATTTCATTTCCTCGGTGATCTACAGGTGCTGTTACATAAAAATCATTCCAGTTGCTCACCATTTTATCTTCAATATCGTCTGGTGCACTCAGCACCCTTGCAACATCTGATTGGCTCCTGTAGAGAGATGAACCTGCAAACCATCGCCTCCTTGTCAATGGCTCAACAAGCCCAAAAATATCGTGCCCCAATAAATAGACTATGAGAAGACAGCTAAGGTAAAGAGTGCTGATCTAATTCGTGGAAGAGAGATTTTGTGAAATTACAACAGAAAATTGTGTTTGCAAAACAGCTGATAACTTAAGCAGCAACTTTGATGGCACCGAGAAGACTAACTAGGGATTTTTTCCATTTCCTTTTCTTCTTATTTAATTTAAAAAAAAAAAAAAAAAGGATGAGAAAATCACCATCATAATGAGGCTTATCTATGAGCAACTTCTTTCCAGTGACGCCATTTCTCAATTCAGAATGGCCCAAGCACCCCGGAATTGGCTTATCTATCTCTCGTGCCTTTCTGTTTGGAAGCTCGATCATCTCGAACCTGTTAATGTAAGATGCGAGCAACATAGACGTCAGAAACCTTCATAAACAGAGACCCAGAAAATAAAAAAAAAAAAGAATCATGCAAATTGGCTACAGAAAGGAAACAGACGACCGTACCCAAAAACAGGAAACGGGGCAAAAGTGCAAAAGAAATCCATACATGTTCAAATTAAACAAAAAGATGCGATAACTAAGAACCCAATAATTTGAGAGCTAAAAGCCATAGACTCGTGGGGCATCCACGGGAATCAAAAGAAAGGGATGGAAAAGAAAGGGTAGAGAGAGAGAGAGAGAGAGAGAAGAAAAGCCGCTTGTTAAGAGGATGAAGAAGAAGCCAATAAGATGAAAACAAAAGGCATAGGTCAAAGAGAACGAAGAGAATAAAAACAGATAGGACGTACTGCAGTGGCAGTAGTAATACAAACAGAAGCTTCAATATATCTCAGCATAAATCGCGATCACGCGCCATCCCTGTTGCCCTCCTCCTTGTAACTATATGCCAACCATTATCTCAAATTTAACTGCCAAGTAGTCCACTAAAAAAGCGAACGAGAGAGAGAGAGAGAGAGAGACTGTTTGAAAGGATCGAAAGTCTCGGATAACCTGCATCATTCACCCGAATGGCGACCAGCGTCCCATTAGTCAACAAATAATAATAAGAATATAAGAGCAATTAAGTAAAGTAAAGCTTAGATTAAGAGTCATTGCATATTGAAAAATAGCTTTAAGCTTCAAAATTCGCAGACTGCCAGAGGAGACAGAAGGATAACTAGATTCTATGATCGATCGGAGCGATTGAGAGAGAGAGAGAGAGAGAGAGAGAGAGAGAGAGATCGGAAAAAGACGGCCAAAAAGTTGCGAACAGAAAAGGAAAAAAACAAAAGCAATTCGTGTACCAAAAAAGATGAACTCAAACGAAGGTACTGCAAACAACTGTTGCAGACACGAAAACCATCAGAGGAATGGAAAACGCAGAGAAGGAGAGAGAGAGAGAGAGAGAGAGAGAGAGAGAGAGCGCGTTGGATGGGAACCTTAGGGCTGTGATCCGACATTCCGGAAGGGAATGTAGTCGGAGATTCGCCGCAGAACCGACGTCGCCTGAAGATCCAGCGGCTCTGCGTTGACAGTTTTATTGTAGCAGGCAAGCACAGAGAGAGATGCTGGAGAGAAGTTTTTGGGCTTCTTCAAGCGTCGGACTTGAAATGAATTTGCTTAACTACGATTTATTTCCCAGTTTCGATTACGTACACGGGACCTGAGCAACAGGGAGAGGGCGAGCTGGGGGACGGAGAGAGCCAGACGAGAGAATATGGTATGGCGGTCGAAATTCCTGGAAAATAATAATTATTTTCCAACTGCCCCCTTCACTTTATGACATTTGGAGTTTTCTCCCTGTATTTCTCCTTACATTAATTTTCTTATTTATTCTAAATATACCATTTTTTTCATACAATTTGCAAAAAAAAAAAAACAAAAAAATGTTAAACATTTGATAATTTTTTTAAAAAATTACTATTTACTAATAGACCTCTTAAAAAGTGATTATAAATTATTTTTTTAAATATAAAAACAATTAATAAATATTTTTTTAAAATTTTATTTTTTAATAATAACAATTAATAATCGGTAACAAATAAATTAAATGAGACTTATATCGCAAACTCTTTTTACAACTTTAACTCTATCACGTTGTCGTGACACGGCAATGAATTTCGTTAATGTGTTAATATAGCAGTCTAACATTACTCGCGTTGTCATTCAAACACACCGCACTTAAAAAAATTTGTTTATGAGATGAAATTTAAAATTTTAAAAATATAATTAAAAATTTTATAAAACGTAAGGCGGCTCCATTTTATGTGTTAAAATTTTCTTTTTAATAATTCCTTAAAAAAGAAATCATCACCATCATCGTCAAATTTATAATAATTTTTCATAACAAATAACATCAATTAACCAAAAACAAAGTACAAAAGAAGAAGAAAAAAAAAAGAAGATAAAATATTTTATTAAATGGGGAAAAGAAAATGCGACAGTAAAACCAAAAACAGAATTTTTAATAGGCTGTGTAGTACATATGGAAAATAGAAAAAAAACTATACAAGAGGAAAAGTAATCAACCTCTGTACAAGGGCGACCTCTCCTGAACTATTCCTCTCAGAATTGTTCGCCGGAAAACCTTGATCGGACTCGGGAAATGCCAGCCTTTGCATTTTGTTAATCGTCCTCATCGTCGTCAAACTCGTCCGCATTCTCAGTGTCCGTCACGGCGTCGTTTCCCTCAACCTCAATTCTTTTGCTCTTGTTGCCGCCATCGTTCTTGAAAAACGACCAGAAACTCAACGACGGCGAATCATCTGTTACTGTCTTTGCTGGAGTAGTACTTCGCCGTTTTGTGGGGTTTCACCGTGACTGTTTTTCTTGGACATAAAAACGGTGCCGTGTTATGTCTTGGAATTTCCTTTTTATTTTACCTTCTGAACATTCCATTTTAGAAATAATTTTTGTACGTGGCACGTCTATACGGCAGTCTGCGTGTAATATATTATATGATTGCGGGTTAAATTTAGAATCAGGAGAAAGTATTTGTAAATATATATATATATATTTTTTAAAAAAATTATATATATTTGGAACAAAATAAAAAATTCAATTATTTTTAAAAAATTAACTCTCATCCTCTTTTAACTTCATGAATTAAAAAGCTTTTCTTTTAATTTTTGATTTTAGAGATACGATGTAAACCATGTGATGGACAGGCTGTTGGATCTTGTGCCCCTGGTCAAGAATCCACCTTTTAATTTCAAGCAAATTGAATCCGGGATTTTCAAAAAAGGAGAAATTAAGAAGAAAAAAAAAAAGAATTTGCCAGATGGCGAAGGTTATTTGCCGCAAGGGGCTTAACATTTAATGCAAAAGTACATTCTGAATAATAATTTTTTAAGTTGAATTTCCCCATTGGAGTTATTAGAATGTCTTCTCCAGACATGCCATTAAATTATAAAGTCGAACATTTTTGGAGTGATTTTTCACATATACCTATTCATTCAGTTTGTCTACTCTTGTTGGCACTTCACGTGCTGCGTGGACTTTTTTTTTTTATAAAATTTTTTTGATACATACGGTACTATTTTTCAATTAAGTGGAAAAAAAAAAAAAAAGAAGCAGTGTTACGGGGCAATTAAGGACACCAAAGCGATTGCAAAAGGTAAACACAAAATGGTACAACCGACTCCACCGATTAAATGCAACGTCAAACTGGGAGGTCATGATTTAACTGCAATGTTTAATATCTTTTTGCATCCAACTTTTAGCTAGCTAGAAGTTTTCCGATTCAGCCAGCCAATCCGGACCTCGCCCGACATGTTTCTTCCCACTGGGTTTCAATTATACGGGGCAGCAATTCTGATAGTATATTTCGATTTAAAATAAAGTGGGAAAGAAAATGGTAATAAAAAAATAAATTTTAAATTAATTGTTTAGATATGTTAAAAAATGGTGGAAATTGTAATATAAAGTAATTTTTTTTAATTGGTGAAACATAAAGAGATTAAAAATTGGTGTGCATAAAATAATAATAATTATGCTCCTTATGTAATATTTCTAATATATTTTTAAGTTTAATAAATCATATTTTGTATAATAATATATTAATAGCAATAATTTTTCATATATAGACAAATAAAGAAAAAGGGATAAATGAATTTTTTTTTAAAAAAAGAAGAAGAAGATAATGAAGTCACGTTTTTTTTTTTTTTTGTCTTGGTGTGGTTTGTAAAATACTCTCTTTTGTATATGCGCGATAGGTGCATGTGGCAGCTTGGAACTTCTTGTCATTATATAACTTTTTCATGCAATTTCGTAGGTATAGGAGGACGGAGCCCTTTTTTTTTTTCTTTTTTTTTTTTGTAATGCATGGCAGTTTTGTAGTTTTGCTCAAATAAAGTTTAGTTGGCTTCATTTTTTTAAAGCTTGGAAGAGTTCACTCAACTTTCTCATAGGTTTTCCTGCTCACTGTCTTCCAGACACAAACAACAAATTACATTTCTTGCGTATTTTCTTTCACACGATTTTTTTTCTCACTTTTTTCTCTCTCTAAACAAACATAACGTAAAGGATGACCCCATTAAGGAAAATAAGTTGATTTTCTAGTAGAACAATAAATCTTTAATCAAACAGAATTGGATGTACAAGCAAAATAACTTGTAAATATCACATAAGTAGGGTCCTCAAAGATTAAATATTACAGCAGTTTCCAACAGAGAAAGACAATATGAATACTGTTTTAGGGCCCAAAGAGACAAATCACACACTCTCACCCACCTCCAATGCAATCCCCCGGGAAAGACTAGCCATTATCATTGTTACGTGTAATAAAATACTATGTTGCATACACTCCAAAATGTTTATTCTACAACTTTTAAATATTTGAGTTATCCCGAATTTTTTTTTTTGTTATAACTTGAAAAAAAAGGGAATATTACGAGTTTATTAATCATGATACTTATAAATTAAAATTAAAAACTATTCATAAACATTCTTATTTAATTTTTTAAAAAAAATTAAAATCACACCACTAAATATCATTTATCTTTTATATTTAATTTTAATATTAATAAATTTAAAATATAATACCACTCTCTCAATATATATTTTTATTTATTAAGAGACAAACAACAATAAAAAAAATTAAATATAAACTAATACACAAAAATATGTATCAAATCAGGAATCCAACGGCTACTTTAGATGGTACCGTGAAGTATCTATTCTCCTTTTTCTGTTTTGTACGTTGAATTAACAAAACAAGAAGATTCTCCGTGTTTTTCTTATAAAAATTTTGCGGTTAGAGTAAAGACAGAGGAAAAGTGTAACCTTTACATACATCAATGATGCAACTTGCAAGAAAAATAACACACGGTTTTATCTAACAGCAAAATCAACGGAGCATCTACGAGTAAAGTAATTGAAGTTCTTTCAATATTGCATAACTAATTCGGATAAATATTTTTTTGTAACCATCTTGAACTGAGCTTGTATGTCTCATGAATAGAATAGCAAGATAATGGTTTAATTAAGGGTTACTCGGAGACAACCTCTCCGTCTCATGAATCTCCATCTTGCCTTTCTCTAATAAAGTATGCGACAACGGTAACATGATTGGCTCATCATCGTTTAGCATTTGCTAATGGTGCAATAATTAATTAAATTTACCACTATTTTTGTCCTCGTCTATGGATACTGAACAGTCCGACTGGACCAAACGAATTTATATTGCAAATTGTAGCGAGAGGAAACACCCCCATCTTGTACAAATTTTAACGCGGGAAAAAAATTAATTGTGGCTTTTGACGATGATTTTTTTTAATAAAAAAAAGAAAAATTAAAGAATGGTCATATAATTAATACATATAAAAGAGATGAAAGAGACTATATTTAAACCCTTATTTATTTATTTATTTATTTTGACACAAAATTTATAATCGTTGCCTAAGATGGTAGGTATGATTATTTACATTTTGTTTACCGATGAGGGTTGGTTAATTGGTTAACGAGAATTTCAGGCAATTGGAAATCTTAAATTTGGGTCAAAGCATATAGCAAAACTCAATAATTGAACAATATCTTACTCTCCGTTCCTCGGGCACTTTTGCAACCAATCGATCTAGCAGTGAACACAAGTCGAAAGATTTTCTCAAATTGTTGAAACGACAATATAAGGCGAGAAAAGGACATATTGGCATTTTAGGCTCTATAAAGGCAGGAATAGACATAACACCAAACCACTAAGACCTTATTACACGATAAATCTTTGCTATCCCAGAACTTAAAGCCGGCAATCCACAGGCATTGGGCATTCTTCAAACATAAGAACAATAAACCATTTTATCAAGAAATGGAAACCCCCCCCACGTAAAAAGGAACATAAATTACATTGCTACAAAAAAAAAAAAAGAAAAAAGGACAATCAAATACAGTATCTTTGGAATATATATTCGCTAGCTCGGCCAGGTAATACGAAGGGCACATGCAATTGAAAAGGACGCACAACGTCTCTTATGTAATTTATCATATATGTAATTGCATTTATCAACTCACCTTGCTTAATTATTTTGACTTGCCAAGTGTGAGGATTTTCAATTGGCTCATCATCGAAAGAGACAAATAAACTATCACCAATCGGGTGGTCCAAGCGTTCATTGAATTTCTTGTGATTAATCATACTCGTTTTGAAATTTCGTTATTGCAGAATGAGTTGACGTCAATACCAGTGAATTCGCAAAAAATTATTCCCATTTAGTTTATTTCCAAGCTGGGTTCTTAGTCTTAAAGAGAATTTTCAATTGCTTAAACCAATACCTGGGTTGTTTCATGAATGGTATATGCAGTAAGGAAGAAGCATACTGACTCCACCGACCAGTGTTATAAAACTTTCACTAAATGTTTGTTTCTCAGGAATCTCGGCAATAATGCAATTGGAGAATTTCAAAGCAACCTCGCTTTTATTTTCTTTCCCTTTTCTTGTTGTTACGATTGGTTTTCTTGGGGGGGGGGACTTTGAATTTTAGAGTGGGAGAAAAATATATGAACATAGGTCACTCGAGCAGTGACTATCAAACGCCGATCTTTTCTGTCATGCCTATGCAGGACTCTTGTTTTAATCGGGTTCAAGACATGCTCCTCTGGGGTGGGGTTTATGAAGAACGGAAAACTACATTTGTATTCTAAAACCAAGCGTATCGAATTGATAAGTGAATAGAATGAAAATTTAGAATTTATCTTTGGATTTGAAAATGGATATAGCCAAAAGTGGACATAGAACTGAGAGACAACGAGGAAGATTCCTCGCCAAATGTGAACAGGGAAGTGGGGGTTAAGGTAAGAGCCGAATAACGTCAACAGACAGGAGGGGGCACGCTGAGGTGGCGACGTGCGGCCACAAAGTACGGAGCTGGGTTGGGCACGTGCAGAAAGGGGAATGGAAGGAGACGAGGCTGGAAGTGGGAGGCGTCCGTTATTTTAAGCTTTACTTTACTTACCCAGCCGGCGGTCGAGAGTGGAAGATCAGACTAACCAAAGTTGGGACTCGTACCAGCCTGCCAGGTCTTTTGTCCTTTCTGCTCAAAACTATGGTCCATGGAGTGATGAGTTTACCTCCCGTGTCTTTTTCTGCTAAATGGGAGCATCAAAATGACCCAACTAAAAACATTGCGAACGGCACCGTTGCAAAAGAAGGAGAGAATTGGGCTTCGGCCTACCGTGATCCTCTCACAGACATAGGGCGAGGACCTCGGCGAACAGAAAAACCCCAAATCAACTCTCTGATATATTGAGTAGAAAGATTGCATGAAATGCTGGAGTTAACTATTGTCGATGTAGTTAGAAAGACGGGAATATAGAAGATAACGGGTGAGGCTTTTGCTCGGTGCCATGGTGGCTGGACAGACCCAGATTTGAACATCTTATAATCGTTAAGGCATGCAGCCCTTAGTATGACGAATTCTACTGATATTTCTCTTTCAGCAGCAATTTTTTTTTCGCAGGAATACCGCAACGATCTTACCTAACGCTTACTATTATTTAGAACTACGGGAGGAACTCATGCCTACCAGAAGTTATGGCCCACCCTCCATGTTAGAGATTGGCATTTTCACTGGTCCTATCTAATAATTTTAGCCTCATACTCGGAACGGAGATCTAGATAATTGTGGAAAGGAGAACCGTCTGTCACATCGTCGGTTGCATGTTGACTCAATCCATTTTCAGGACATGCAATCAATGGAAGCAGCTCACCCCAGTGACTTGGTGGTCAGTCGGGTTCACTAGCATTTAAATTAGCTATCGCGACTTTCTACTTCTGCTCTCTCTTCACTAAATGCTGACCAAAACAATCAGAAATTATCAACAATGAGGCGTAGCCAGTTAATATTGCCTCGTGAGTCCCACAAGGAATTGTGTTGAAAAGATGCAACTCACCACCCAACAGACTACATAAACCTTTTCCCAAGCATGAAGGCAGTATCATAAATGCTTTTCTGATCTTGTCGTTCCAGTCCTGGAAGCATCAGATGGTTTTCACACCACTACCCATCAAGCATATTGTTCTCCTTTTTATCGAGCAGCAGGGAGCATGCATCCTCTTTCTCAACAGATATCTGAAAAAATAAAGATGGCCGGTCGGTTATGTGAGCTGTGTCTTCGTGGAAATTATTAACCATCCCAGGAGTTCTCATAGTCTCCTTGGAAAGAAAGTGAGGAGATATAATATTTTTCTCGAGCAATTCAACAGCATGCTGAGTAGATGAGTTTAAATCTCTTGAGAAATTGCGAACAGCTAAATTGTAATGGAATCGAGAGGAAAACAGATCATTTCTAGGAGGATGATTATGCTGCCCATTCAGAATCCAGCTCAAAAAAGGAAGATGACATTAACGAGAAAGGGAGACTTCTTCCTCTTCATGCAATATCGCAATGAGAATATTCTGTGGTTTCAGATTGTTTTTTTAAGTCCGGTAAGGGTGAGGAAAAGCTGTTCAGAAAGGTAACTATATCATCCCTAACCTCTAGATGTTCTCCAAAGTTATGGCTGCCACAGCTGGGTGAACGGGATTGCTGTAGTAAATGCAGTGTTCTAGGATCATACGAAAGCAAAGTTGGTCCACGTAATCTGCTTACACTGAACCTGCTATCACACTGTTGATTATCATCCTGCGCATAAGATGAAATGGGACACAAGCTCGGCTCCATACGTGGATCTGTAACTGATGGGTATCTTTGTTTGATAACACCGTTGAAGTCCCAACCTAACAAAAGAGGATAAGACTCTCCACAGAATGATTTAGTAGGATATAGGAACTCGTCCAGCCCACTATCATGTTTCCACTGTTCACCATCATCTTGTGAATCTGTTGAAATGGGATGCACGCTCAGTTGCATGTCTAGATCTGTCATTGCCGAGTATCTTGCACCCACCATGTTCTCAAAGTCCCAACCCAGCAAAAGAGAATAGGGGTCTCTTCTACAAAAGGATTTTCTAGGATAATATGGCTCATCCATTCCTTTAAAAACACTCGGTAAATGAGACCCATATTTTTCTGTATGAAAACCACAAGTAGAATCATCATCAATGGAGGAACTTGGAGACTGTTGGTCTCCACCAAACTCAAGCTCCCTCATCCTGTAGTCATGGGAGGTTTTGTAGGAATAATGGATTGGAGGGCTAGAATTTGAGAGCTCTCTTTCTATTGGTAGTTCCATCCCAGAAGATGACCAATCTACAACCACGGGTGGCTTAAAATCAAGTTCTAATAGGTTTCTCGCAGGCATCCCATGGAATTCCTTTAAGTGATTATCTGAACCAGGAGAAGGAAATGACTTGGATTTTGTATCAATCTCCACCAGTCCTGCCTTCAAAATGTAAAAATCGAAAACAGAAATTAAGGTTGCTTAATAACCAACATAAAACAATGCATAGCCACTATAAAAGTGTGAAAAAATATCATACCTTCTCCTCATTTCTCACAGGGAATAGCCGGCTGAGTAGAGCAGCAACAAAATCACACCTGAGAAAATCTCTTTTATGGTCCATAACATTACGAAAGAAGAAAATCAGAGGACTCATCACTAGTCAGGTGCCTAACCCATTCGAACAGAGCTTATCAACTTCAGGAAAGGATGTATCTACAACCCACTGACATAGCTTCTGCCTTTTTCTAGAAAAGATATCTGCATGCCTGTCCAGAGATGCTGAAGATTTGAAACAAGCTAATTATGTTAATGTTGAGGGAAAAAGGGCAGGTAACTCATGTTTCAAACTTGGAACTAGGAGTGATGCTAATGATGCATATCAGAGTTAATACTAAATACACTATCAGCATAGATTACAAGAAAACTGAAATGAGGGAAGATTCCATGCACAGATGGGGAAAAAAATTGTTTTTGTTTTTTTTCCCATCAATTAGGAATGCAACTCGACTTTTCCCTCATTATAACAATTTAAATAGAGCTGATTTTCTGAAACTCTAGGAAAATAGTACTCTATTGGATGTCCCGTCATTTAGTGCCCGAAAAAGGCCAAAAACAAATAGCTTCGCTGCAAAGAACAAATAAGGTTTTCCTTGAATAAGTGCCTTGGTCCCAATGTACTACCACATTTATCCGTGTTTTGCTGTAAAGTCTGTATGCCTCCCCAGGCCTTGTGAAATTCTGTCGCATATTGCTCTGCCAACAAAAACACAAATGGTAACTTGCGGGAAGAAATACAATAATAAGAGCTTATTACGACATTCCATATTAATGGGAAGTGGCGAAATTCATGGATTATTTTTTTGATTGCACAGATCAGTTTATTAAAAAGAAACAAAGCTCACAGATTCTCATTTTCCAACGTCGGATGCAACTCAGAATGTTTGGAGTGTCTATCTATGTTTGTATAGTCACACATAACGGCTGTTTCTTTCTTTCTTTTTTTAGTAACAATACACTAATTTGCCAAAAAACCTAAAGTCCCAGAAACAATACCCCAACCTGACATGTTTGACGAAGTGCCAAGCGGTGACAGGAATGAAAAAAAATTATCAAGTGTGACATTCTTGGGGAGCAATGAGGACTTGAATGCTGCTTTACTGTTATTGTCGAGATCGGTGGTAATTTCTGCACAGCACAAAACATGTATCATTGATGACTCGACCCACATCCAAGAACACGAGCAGACTATTGAACCTACCCCTTAAAAGCTCAGTAGACTTCTTTGATTGGCTTTTATCTGGATGACTCGGCAACTGTGATCGAAATCTATGACCCGCGTCTTCCTTCATTTTTTTAAAGAAAGCATATTCAGACGTCTTGGGGTCCCCAGCTGCAAATTAATTTCGAATCCAATATTAGCATTGCCTGGTTGAATTACAAAAGTGTTTATAGTAGTACTTGGGGCCGTAAAGAAATCCAATGCAATATAAACAGCACAAGAGAGACAAGAAAATGGGATTCAAAGATCATACTGTTCTGAGATCAACAGAATTTTTTTTAAACAGAAGAAAAAAAAAAAAAACTGTCTTGGCGGTTAGGGCTTCAGTAGATATGGCTCCCAGTGGAAAGCATTTTCCCAGGAAACAAACATTTCCATACAAGAAGTCAAACACTAATAATAATAAAAGAAAACTGGATCGGGGAGCCAAAATGGAACAAAATCTCAACCGCGAGAATATAAACAATTTAGAGAAATTGCGATTGCATAAGCTAATGGCGGGGGCTAGAAGAAGGGAATTACGTGGAGAAACAGAGTCCTTTGGCCTTGTTTTGGGGATTCGATCTCCATTTATACCTCTTGCAAAGGAGGCCCGGATCAGTGATGGATCTTCGACACGGCGGCTACTTTGCCGAGATTTTCTTCTTTTCATTTGGGGGATTGGATGCCTATTCCTGCTCGATCGATCGATTTCAAACCCTAGATCTGCGACGGGTCGTTGATCAATGATAAGAGCCGCCTTTTTTTCAAATTTTTAGGCGCCAAATGCTACGCCGTCGTACTCGCCGTCTCGCTCGGTGACAAGTGGCATTCAGTCGTTCCGACTTAAAATGTAGCAAAACCAGTGATTTGACAATATAAAAACATTAAAACAGAAAAATTTTAATTTAATTATTTTTTATAAGTGTATTTTTGTACAACCAAAAACTCAGTCAAGAAAATTGAAAATATTATTTATTTATTTTTTTCAATTCTTTATTTACTCGCATTAAATTACTGAAATAGTGATGTGTGATTATTTATTTATGTTAAAACCATCAGAAGTGTTGCATAAACACGTTGAATCAACCCACGCGTTGCTCTATAATCTATTCATAACGGTTATTTTGTATGTTCTTGATTTTTTGAGGCATATTTACAATTAACCGTATAAATTACAAATATACGTTCCACAATAACAATAGCCGAATGTGCCTGAAGTCTTCGAGTTGATCCGGTGCATCGATCAAATGAAGCTTTTTTTTAAGGAAAAGATGACGCGTGACTACGTTATCCAAAGGAATGGGATATGGTGGACAAATGGCAGCACCCTAGTGGAGGGAACGACTGACATTGCATTTGGAGATCGGATGATGCTGTCCGAAGAAAGAGAAGCCGAAATTTTCAGAAAAAGGCCTCACGATCTCATTCCTCCGTCACCTGATTGTTTGACCGTGAAGCAGAACATGGCTAGCTGCAGCATGGCTTCGGCTGCTTCAGGGTTCGTGTTAACACCCAATGTTTCGACCAATACGGGCTCAGCTTCTAGGACCAACATGGTGTTCTTCTCTTCAAAGAATAGCGCCAGAAGTACATCAAAGCTTGTTGTCAGAGCGGCTGAGGAGGGTGCAGCACCACCCGCCACCGCTGCGCCACAGGCCGAAGGAGAAGCTCCCAAACCTAAGCCACCCCCAATTGGACCCAAAAGAGGAACCAAGGTAATAATCATATTACTTTCTTCTCCAACCAGACATGATGATGTGGCAAACATCATGCGCTATATGTAGGATAGTTTATAGTCCTCTGGAAGATTTTAACTTGTAATTGGTTCTCAATTTTGTTGTTCGGACAGCCAAAAGAAGAAGGGTTTTTGCAATTAACACAGGGACTGGTTCTTCCTTGATGACTGTGTTATGCACACATATCGGGCAAGCAAACTAAATGGCTTTTGACTCTGCAGGTTAAGATTCTCAGGAGGGAGTCCTACTGGTACAAGGGCGTTGGGTCCGTAGTAGCCGTTGATCAGGTTTGATATTTCTCCTTTATTTTGTGATCTGATGTTTATGGGTAGTTATTTACCCGTTGGTTCATGTTGGATGGACAGGACCCCAAGACTCGCTACCCAGTGGTAGTTCGATTTGACAAGGTTAATTATGCAAATGTATCCACAAACAACTATGCATTGGATGAAATCGAAGAAGTTAAATGATTATCCTCTCATGTCTGTATTTTATTGTAATTTTGACATTGGAATTATCCCAATCTCTTAGCTTGTGCTTATGAGTGTCATGAATGTGTTACACACGCCTCGCTGATTCTGTTTCATTCCTTGATATTTCTCAACTACTATACTCCACAGAATCCCATTAAAAATTGCTCATAATACGTAGATTCAATCGGCCGTAATTTGGAATACATCTTATTGATGATAGTGGCAAATTAAGTATCAAAGGACAGAAGCCAAAATTCAAAATTCAATGCCTCAGAACCCTTTTTGGGGGCTAGATATCAATGCCAATTGGGTTGAACACTTCAGTACTTATGCCTTTAACTTCCTTTTCTAATGATGAACCAAAAAGGAGTTCGTTTAACACCTCCCCCCCACACCTGCCAGTGACATGGCCTGAGAGTGAGTTCGACACACAAAGCTGTGTATGGGTGAACACATTGTACAGTTCAACAAAAGGGATCACATAGACAAATGCTTGGTGAGCAGAAATATGGGTGTCCCGTCAAGAAGTTTATGGTTGACAAGGGAATCAGACTCTTCAACTACAAAATAATGTGGCTAGCCTTGATCAATCCCAGTATTAGCATTAGCTTCCGACAGCAAAGTTCCCAGTTCCCCTTCCCTATATAGCGTCACAGTAGCTGCAGAAGAACATGAAGCCGCATTAGCAATCAAACCTTTTTGGCTCTGCCTTTCCTGCAGCATTTGGAACCGAGCACACTGCATATAAAGTGTTAACGCAATCCTGAAGGTATATAGTTGCAAAAGAGATTCATGTTTTTGTTTTTTCATATTCTATCCAAAGACTTCCAGTTATAAATATTCACAAATTAATGCAAGTCTGAAAGAAAAAAGGCTAGTTCAGACATTCAAAAGAAATTAGGAGGGCAAAAAGTGAGCACAAGGCAACAAAGAGCATGCACTTCTTTTATATGCAATCAAAGGATGATTCAAAAGAATATAAATGGCAAATGTACCTGTGAAACCACCAATGTGTCTGCCCCCTGATCATGGAAAAGAATAAAATGTTCAGGCCCTTACTAGCAATTAATATCCAACTAACAAAGATGAGAAAAGGAGAAAATATATTAGTAACTCTTGTGTTGATTCTGCGGATAAATATACAAAAGTTCATAGATGAATGACACGTATCATCTCTCATCTATTTGACATTACCCTACCAATATGTATAAAGCCATGAAATTCAATGGGTAGATTTAGAGAATGACATTCTAAAAGATATTGTCGCTTGTAGGGCACAACTGAGTCACAACAATATGCAAGATGTATTACAGCCACCACATCATGAAATTTGAAGAGAGTTACGGAATATGAGAATATATCTAGAAGTTCACTCAAAGCATGTATGTGAAAGCTCTTTTGCTTGCGACAATCACTAACCACTAAGAACCATATAGCAAGTAATTTAAAATGGTAGTGCTTACCTAAATTTTATATCTGAGTTTTCAAAGCCAATTCAAGAACACAGAAAACATGGCTAGTGAATGACAAAAGAAATGGTTACCCTAGACAGATTTAATTTTCAGCTAGGTTTTTCATTTGCTTTATAAAGTTCAGTTATAGTGAAGTTCAAATGGACTTGGGCATTTATTCACACTGCACCACTACTGAAAATAGAAACTGCTGGCTAGAAGTTCTTGTCCAGCACCATGTATCCATCAGCATATGTGACAAAGATGCATATAGATCCAAATTTCAAGATTCTGGGATACTAATAGCTGAATTTTGAGCATGGTATGTTCTGTGTTACTATGTTTGACAAATAGTAGCAATGCAGCACCACATGAAATCAGTCATAGAAAACAGCAAGGCACAAAGCCTTTGTATCAAAAAATCACAATGTGATTATTCACCGAAAAACAAATTTCATTGTGATTAGGTAGGTGTAGATAGGTGTATATCTAGCATATAGCTCTTGCTTAACAAGATTGCTGAAAACAGAATTACTCCCCCTTTGAACCACATCATTATGCCTTAATATAAAATTGCTTTCACCCAGTTAAACACACACAAAAAAAAGGGAGAAATTCCCCCTTTTTTTTTTCCCGAAATACAAAATAATTGCTCCACTTCTGTTCAGAACATAATCATGATAAGGGAATAAAACCCCTACTTACCAACAAATACATTGGGTACAGTGCTTTGTGCAGTGAGCCTTTGCAGTATTTTCTGTATCTGGGGTCCTTGTGCACCTGAAAGAAGATGAAAAACAGGTAATAACAAAAGAAGAAACCTTCAAACAATATGCAAGGCTCAACCCTGACTCAAACAAAGAACATATCCCGAATTGGAAAAAATTGCAATGGCACTAAAAGCTTGGATCCTTTCAAAAGACAAACCTCATTCGTCTGCTCTAATAGGTCTAACAATTCAATCCAATTGAAACCTCGCTAAGGCTAAGCCATCATCATAGTTTTATTTAGCAAAAATATCTATAAAATGGAGATTGAGGCTCGCATACCCAATTCGTCCAATTCAATGACCAATGGCTGCACACCAAGCCTCTTAAACAACGATATCACCTCATAGGAATATCTGCAACGCAAATTAGAACAAAACCCATGTAAATTTCGCTTCAGCTTAACCAAATTCATTTTAGGGAACAAAAAGAAAAAAATTCTTGCAATAGAGATCAGAAATAATAGAAAACCTGAAATGGGTAATGGCAAAATGATAGACCAAGAGAGACAGTGAACTCACGAGCACCAGCTTTTCGAGTAAACGACGACTGGGTTATCAGCGACAGTCTTCCTGACAGTCTCTTCGAGCCTAGATCCAAACGAAGGTGAAGACGATGAAGAAGAAGACATGGCCTGAACAGAGACGGGTCTGTACCTCGTCGAACCACCGAAGACGAGGATGGCGCTTTTGTCTGAATTGAGGCTATTGCCGTTCCCCAAAATAGAACATAAGGGAAGGTTTCGCGGTGGAGCGAGTGTCCAAGAAGAAGATTTGTAGGGCGCCAGCGTGAGAACGGCGATGTGAGAAGTGAAGGCCGCCATTGTTTCGTGTCCTCTTTAAAGAATCCCAAGCGAGTTCTTCTGCAGCTTTCTTGGAGCTCTTTATTATTATTATTTTTTTTTCGGTATTATTCTGGCCTCGTTGACTCTCTGCCAGCAACACTTTCTTTGTAAGAACTTGACATATATATATATATATATATATATATCAATTTATGTAATATAATAATGAAATTAATTAAATTTATCTTATATTAAAATTTTTTTATTAAATTAATTTAAAAAATAAAATAAATATAATTATAAAAATATTTAAATATAATAGTTTGGGGGTCTAAGGACGAATTCAATTTCTTTAACTACGGCTGACCGACATATTTAATACAAATTATTTTATATTTTGTCCACAATACCGAGTGACGGTAGAAGTAGGAGGATCATTTAAAGGACGGTTGTCGATCACTTTCATCAATCATGTATGGTGATTGATTGTCGACGGTAAGGTGTGCGGGATTATATTATGGGTGACTAAAAAACCCTCGGCATGCCGCATCAAGTATTCTTTCAAAATAAATAAAGGAGCCACTAAAATGAAAGGAGAAGTACTTTTTAAGAAAAACAGAGTAATTCGAAGTTCAATTAGCATAATTATTTAGGATTACCCGGCGAAAAATGGCTGAACTTTTCTTCTTACAGAGAAATAATCCTCGTCTTTTCCGATGTACCAGAAAAATAAAAGAAATGATCCTCTGATCCTCCCCTTTTCCTCCTTCCCGAACGCACTGTAAAAATCGCCAAGCATTATGTTAAATTAATTAACATGAGTGTTTCTTGTTATTTAAAATATGATCTAATATAAAAAGTCTAATATGATGATCGGTTAGACATGATGATAATTTGGGTCATTGGTTTAAAATCTCTCTACTTTTCCTATTCAACGATGACTGTTATAAGAAAAAATAACTGTTACAAGATAAATAACTGTTATCCAAAAGAAAAAGAATGGTAATTCCCTAATTAAAAATAACTCTTTCAAAAAAAAGAGAATAATATTTGTCATTACGGATCTTTTTCTTCTCTATATTATCAGAAAAAATGAACGATAGTAAAAAAAAGTAGGAGAAAAGAAAAAAGAGAAAAGACAAAAATTTTTCAAAATTAAATAAAAATCGATTTTTATCTTTATAATAGAAAAATGTTACATCAATTTAGAAAAGTCTAGCACAGTAGACACGCAACACGCCCATTCAGTTTTGTCGCTAGCGATATGTACTCTAAAAGAAAATGCTCTGGCCCCGCAGGATGGGATTGGAGTGCTTGGGCCCCGGTTCAGGGCTCCTGAGGCCCCCCTGTGCCCCCCTAGCTGTTTTCTTTTTTAAGGCGTAATAGCCTCTCCGAGGGTTACAAAAAGAAAAAAAAAAGAGAAAGAAAGCGCTATTGCGCCATAAATAAATTTACAGTGCCACACTTGCTAGTTGCTTGGACGTTGTTGGCTTGATTTGCTTTCGGGAGGCACTGCCCCTCAGTCCAGCATCTTGCCTAACGCTTGCTAGACAGGATAACTTAGCAGGTATCTGTGACAGCTTAGCGAGTGCAGGGATCGAGTTCTTTTCTTTTATTATTTTCCTTTTTCCAAGAAAAAAGTCACGAAGATATGCCCAATATAAATTATTATTTTTTTCAATTTTTTATAAATTTCAAATTATTTTTGTTCATAAATTTAAACTTTAAAATATTAAAATAAATGTCTAAATTTTTAATTTTTAAAATGTTGGAGATTGAACTTTCAAGTTTTAAATATCAAGGTTTGCTATTTTTCGAAAATTGGACCGATTACATCCCAACATGCATAGTGGCTAGCTGGACAAGGCACTACTATACTGAAGATTGCACGAGATGAGATCCATACACAATCAATGGAAAAATAGCTTGGCGACAGCATTATACGCAATTACGTTCATTCCGTGCCTAAAAGAAAGAGGGGGCATTGTGGACATTCCAGAAATGGAGATGATTTTGCATTGGCAAAATCAATTAACAAGAAGTCATGTATAAATTCTGCCTAACTTATAACAATAATATAATTGATTATACCAAAAATCCTCAATATCAGAATATTCACCCCTTCTGAAATCATAATTTGATTAATAATTTAATATATTTATTTCTATATCAATTTAAATTTAAATTATTTTATTATTGTTCATTTCTATTTCTATATGCAAAATAGAGATTTATGCTTAAGTGTACGACAATAAATTTCTTTAAAATGTGTAGATTGTGAATTATTCTACGATAAGATTGAACAAAAAAATCAACGGGTGACTCCGTTTTCGGCCTACAGCGTACCTGCAAAAGCACCCGTATAGAAGTATGACTTGGAGCAATTCATTCTGCAACTACATGGGTTTGGCGGGTTTTTCTTCGCTTAATCTGCGCCCTGTTTTCATTAGTCATCTCTCCGAAGCAATCGATAAGCAGGACTTCTAAACGTTTTTGAAATAACAGAAAATATATATATAAAAAAAAAAGGGCAATCACATGTTTGTGTCGAGTAAACGTAAAGCAAGGGGTAACTGGAGGAACTCTCAGATGTGAAGTTGATGGAGTCACAGGATGGTGCCCTTGTGATGAGATTGCAGCAGTTTGCGAATGAAGAGGGTTATTATTAGTCCCTTAAGCTCGTGCAAGGAAATTGGTGGCACCCCATGCGGTTGTCTTACTTCACTAGGCCGTGATATTATGTCCGAATGACGACAGTTTGAAAACATGCATACGATACCAAGGAGATACAGACAGAAATTGGAGTTGAAGGATTGCACCAGCAAGTATTTGAAGAAAACTGAGTTCGTTGATCTGAAGATGAGATGGTGTGACGAGAACAGATCCACGGGCCATTCAATCATTATTTTTCCGAAAAACCCATTGCATTCGCATTGTTTTCAAGCCATGTCAGTTGATCATCGTCGGGTTATGTGCCTGATGGTGAAATAGATATAATATTATACACTTGGTACTAACCCGGAGTACACTGGTGTCGTGGTGTAGTTGGTTATCACGTCAGTCTAACACACTGAAGGTCTCCGGTTCGAGTCCGGGCGACGCCAAACTCTTATTTAGGGCACTGCCTGGTCTTCCAGGCATTTCCTCTTTTCTGCAACGGACACCCACTCATGGCCTTTCACAGATAATGAAGTTAGTTATGTGCTCGTTATTCTCTACCGAATAATTATACAGCTCAGTCCCCCATAACAGGCCTGTCAGATTTTCAGGTCCACTGAACTCCGCACCCAATCCACGGCTTTGCAAAGTACACTATGCTACACAGAAAAGCTTTTACTGCAAGTTTTGTTGGAAGGATTTGTGGCTCTATCCAATTCCCATGTGCTAGGCAGCAGAGAAACTTTTTATGGCTATATTAATTGGTAAGTTGGTCAAACCCCAGAATTATAGTAACGGTGATGTGTAGCCCATCTTGGAATTGGCTTATCATGGAAAAAGAGGGAGAAATTAAGAGAAAACCAAGGCGCAGGGAATAAGGATGTGGTGGAGCTTATGTTTTACTGGACTTTGAATGGACCCTACCTATCTGATGAAGGACCCCATATGGGCAAGTTGCCAATCTGGAAAATTGCGGGCCTTGTCTCGAAAATTTCTTGATGGGTATGGGAAGTCGATGTGCCTTCTACGTTTCAAACAGTTGAAAAATGGATAATGAATCATAATTAATATGAAAGGCCTAGACTCCTGCAACGAGAGGGAGAGGTAGAGAGTTCCTAATTAAGTTGTCAACTTGACGAATTAAGCATTGTTGGATTCATGAAGGTTATGAGACAACTTGAAGAGAAGGAAATCATTGTTCCTTGTACCTTTTGGATTCCTTGATGCAATCGCTTCACTTTTTCGTTAAATGTGAGTATTAGAAAGGGGTTTAATTGTATTGACGATAAATTTGTTGTTCCAGCTTTTATAGGTGAAAAAAGAAAAAAAAAAAAAAAGAGAGAGAGAGAGAGGGATAAGCCTTCTTTCAATAACTGAGAGCCATTTAGTTGGCAAGGAATGAAAAAGAAAGAGCAAATGACCCAAGAAAGAGTGAAAACCAACTCATTTTAACTTAATCGATGAACTATGCTACAAAAAGCTGCAGGAAACTGCCAATAAATAAATAAAAATAAATCATGTATTTTTAGTGTTATCATACAAGTATTTTCTTTACACTCTTAAAACCTGACTAAGCAAGGAATTTGTGTCTGGTTAGAGACTTTTGTCTTGATGTCTTTAGAACTGTGAAATGCAGCGTCTAAAGCAAGTTGCTGTTGTCTTTTTCTTCTTAGTTTCATCCTTCCAGACACTGCCAATATCTTGTGCAATTTTAATGGCATCTGAGGATGCACCATAGAGCCCTCTCTTAGTGAATCCAACTGCATAAAGCCCAGACTTTCCTTTCCAACCATTGGGGAATGGTGCCTTTGGGAACCCATCCTTGGAGAAGAATTCACCTTCCTGTACATCATATTAACCAAACTAAGATTAGCCCACTTATCTAATATTAAAAACCAGCAAAAGTATAGTCAGTAAAAGAAACTTTAAACAGTTTCCCCTGTAAAAAAGTTGCCAATGAAGTCGGGCAAAATTCCATCTGACTTCAGGGTCTGACAGTGTCAAACTTCTTTTTAGAAAATGGAGTTAAGACCTTGTTGAAAAAGTGAAAGTTAACAGGGGAATTAGAGAACATTCTCACCCGAAGCCAATAAGGGACATTGCTGTGATATCCGGTAGCCAAAACGACTGAATCAATATCAAGGATTAGACCATTAACAAACTCAACTTGGCCAGGTGAAAACCTCTTGATTCCAGGAACAACCTTAATATCTCCGGATCTGATTTTTCCCAGGGCACCAATGTCCAATACGGGAGTCTTGCCGTTTGAGTTCTTAAGTTCCAATGGACCCGTGGGTGGCCTCTTCAGCCCAAATTTCTCAATGTCCCCCAGAACAAGCCATGCTAACATCAACAAAAGCTTGTCAACCAGCCAGAGGGGTAGCCATTTCATCAATGAAACAGCCAATTCAAAGGTTGATTTGCGAAATATTTCTCTTGGCAGAACATGAACCTGTAAGCCAAAAACATGTATAATAAATACCTTTAGAATCAACCAATAACTATAGTTCACGGTATTTCTACCAGTTATTGATTGAAAAAGGGAAAAATTCAATGACTTACCGAGCTGCGAACAACCATTGATGGGGAAGCATTGTAGCTGCAAAGATCAAGAGAAACTTCCATACCAGAATTCCCACAACCGACAACTAGTACTTTCTGTCCGTGAAATTTCTCGCCGGACTTGTAAGAACAAGAGTGGATAACATCGCCGCCAAACTCCTCTAGTCCTTCAATTTCAGGCATTACGCACTCTGCATTCTCGCCTGTAGCCACCACCAGCCATCGGCAAATGTACTCAACCTTAGTGCCAATAGCAAAGCCACTTGTGGACACGGTCCTGACCCTCCAGAAGCCAATGGTCTCATCGTACCTAGCTGATTGTACACACTCATTGAATCTTGGGTTGATCTCAAAGTGCTTGGCGTATGACTCCAGGTACTGAATGAACTGTCTCTTTGTCGGATACTCAGGGAAATCCTCAGGGAAGGGCAGTTTTGGGAGCTCGCAGAATTGTTTAGGGAGGTGAAGCTTTAGCCTATCGTAGGTGCCTTTTTGCCATAGAGATGCTATGCATTCTTCTCTTTCAAGGACAACAAAGGACACACCTTGGTCCCTTAGGCAAGCCGCCGTGGCTAGCCCAGATGGTCCGGCACCAACTATGGCCGGACCATTGACCCAGAAGCACCGACGAGAGAAGAAGTCTTCATCATCAGCTAACTCGAACAGATTCTCCATGATGCAAGATCAGCTACGATTATGCTTGAATTATGTATGTGTTTAAGGTGACCGAGCTCAAGGAACTGCTGTTGAGGGCAATTTTTGGAAAGTGAACTAATTTTGTGGATCAAAGAGGGTTTTGGACTTCGAAGTTGAGAAGAATTGCAGATTTTCTTCTCGTTTTCTTTGTTGTTGTTGCTGTTGTTTTGAAGCTTTGGTTAGGAGGGAGAGCTCTCGGGGTAGGGTGCTTAAATGGAGTTGTTAGCTTGGAGAGAGGCCTGCATGGGATGGGAATGGGAGTTAGTTTCACCCTCAAATCATGAGCCTGTGGCTGCTTTTGATTATTTTATTATCTCGTTACGTTTATAAAGCAGCTTAATTGCTGTTGAAGGATTGGCAGTATCTTCTGTGAGCACTATTTTATTCTTACATTTTGAAAGCTTTCACTGTCACAGTTCACAAGGCTTAAGGCTTTTCTAGTTTTCCTATACCCTGTTTTTGTATGCGTGAGAAACAAATTAAGGCAAAGGAGTAATTACATGCATATTCTTCCATTGCCGTCCAGGACATTTGGCTGGAACTCGGATTTAATACTTTGAACTCCACTAACAATTCTGTTATCGTAGAGATAAAATGCATTGGTATTTTTGGAGATTTTCGACGTCAAAAAGAATCTCGATCATTTCATGGCAAGCTCAAGATTCCAAATTGTTCTATGCTAATCATATGCTTCATAAGATTATTGTTATTTTTGGAGATTGTTCTTGTAGAGTGTAGTTGAAGCCGTGAGCCTCGGTAGAATTAACGAATTCAAAAGGGGGATGCAATAAGAACCTTAGACAGCATCGGAGGAGAAATTTTAACGGAACCAGGGCCAGGCCCGAAAAGGTTATAGGGGGAGAATTAGGGAGCAAGGAAATGAAAATGACTCCTAGTTCTCATCTTGGACGGTGGACCCACGATGAGTTTTTGACTTCTGAGTTCTGAGAGAGTCCGATCGGATTTTCCTAAAATGTCATCTGCAGCAGTAGGCAAACACGAGGCAGATGGAAGATGCTGACTAGGACAAGCGTGAATTGCCCACGTGGAACGGGTCAGCCAAGTTGAGAAGACGGGGGGGCCCTCGTGTCGACATCTTGGACCCCCACCAGATGGTTCATCGGGATTGCTACTTGCAAAGCTGGTTCGGCCCACAGAGCCCATGCTGCCAACCAGTCCCTCACCATACGCCGGTGCCATGTGTCAACCCCACGTTTGTCAAAATATAATTTGTTCACGTTCCACACACCGCTCTTATGCCTTCCATCCAAAACAGGACTACCTTGGTTTTTTTCGGTCATTGAAAGGCATTGAATTTAGTCCCATCAAAGGTTTGATTACATAATACAAATGAAAAATTTTAATTATTAAACTATAATAAACAAAAATCAAATAAGATTATCTTTGTGGGTTTTTTTTTTTTTGTTTGTAAAAGCTAATAATCAAAATTTACACTTAATGCTAAAAATTTAAGTAAATTTATCAGTAAAGTTTACAATTAGTGGTTGTCTTTATTATTTTGAGACTCTAATTATTCACACCTCAAGTTCAATAACTAGAGTTTCTCAATTTACAAAAAACCAAAGTTGGGTTTTAGTAACGACTCGGGATCTTTCATTGGGCAACAATCCCTATGAGCAAAAGGATCAGCTTTACGTTTATGAACATTATTGACACGACTTTTCTCCAATGCAACAGTAGGAGTACAATAATTTAGGTGGACTCTTCGCTATCAAAAAGACTATCAAAATATTTAATGCTAACGCTAACTTTGATTACAAACGTGTTATTTTGGAGTACGATTCAGCAATTGCAACTTCGTGGGCAAATACCAATTGTGGCAGCCCTCGAAAATTACGAGATGACATTCGCTACATAAAGAATTTCCTTGATACGCACAAGAATTGGGTTTTTTTTTTGGTGCAAATGATGCGGAAAATAGAAACACAGAAAGCAAGAAACAAAAGAAAACAAAGAACAATAATTGGGACTAGCCACCTTGTTTATCTTTAAGAATTAGGTTATTAAGCATATCCGTGGAGATATTAATGCAATTGCTGAAGGATTCGCTAAGCAAAGGGGTTACTAGTCGCCTTCACTTAATCTCTTGGTTGTGACTTGATCATCCTTTCTTGCTTTATCCCAACTGCTTGTGTCTTTATTAGGAACTGGTTAATCTGGCGCCTTGGCGTGGTTGTTGTTGTTCTTGTTATTTGTGTGTTGGTAGTGGCCCCGTTTTGGTAGTTTTGGGGACTGACATTTTGGAGGAGTTAAGGGGCTGCAGGTTTTAATAGTTTTCTGCAGCTTGGGATGTTTTTTTGAATTATGGGATGCTGATAGTAGCTCTTTACCGCTTGGAGGGCCTTGATGCTCGATTGTCCTTCCTCCTACAATCTGGTCTGGTGTTTTGGCTGGCCAAGTTGATCCGTTCCTTTAGATTGGTCTCTGTTGTAAGGGGCTTATGTCTTTCATAAGGCTCTCTTGGATGCACTGCTGTTGGAGCTCTCTCAATTTATGTGGTTTTTGGCTACGTTTTGCAAGGCACAACAATTCAGTTGGAGGTCTGCTACAGTTTTGTTGTATCATGGAAGCTGCGTTTTTTCATACCCCTGCTGGTTTCTTGTCCTCTGGTCTTGGTACTGCACTTGTGGAGGCTTCAAATTTTGCTGGCCACCTTGTTTTTTCTTCCTGGAGTGATGGGCTGCTTTTGTAATTATGGTGCAATGTCTCATGGGACCTTCTTGGAACTTCCTTTTTAATAAATTTATGATTTTGACTTATTCAATAATAATAATAATAATAATAATAATATAGATGGAAAATATTTTGAATACCATATCTTCTTGCATCTAGCTTTAGTGCACGAATTTGTTATTCTAACAAAATCTCGATGCTACTTTCGGTACTTATTCAGAAATTAGTTAATCCCCTTTTTCGACAAGCGTCCTGGTGATGACTAGCCGAGGGGTAAAGTGGATTTTACGTTTTTTATGAAGTTGATTTTGGGTCTTTAGGTTTAGCCTTTCTAGGGTTTGTGGCTCTCTTCTCATTGGCTTGTCAAGTACGAAAGCCCTGAGACTACACGAGAGTTGTGACTTGGAATCAGAGGGTGACCCCACCACCCACTTGCCGCTAGCGGGCTGAAATTTTCATGGGAAAGGAGGGCGAAGCATGTGCATGAAAACTTGAGTGCCAAAAGTTAGTCTCTCCTTTTTCATGCAAGGATTTAGAGCTATGAGTTTGGCGTTTCTAATGTTCTTGCATAAATATACATATCAAAATCTGTTTTGGAACGAGTACCATCATCATCATCACGCTTTTGTTCCAAATAATTAATTAAGAAAGCCTCCAACATGCAACAAAACAAAGAGATGCGAGAAAGGTAAGACGTAGCCGTATGAACCATGCGTGATCCGCTAAGGAATATGAAATTAGCTAAGATTTTTGAAATCTCTGGCCACTACCGCCACCAGCCTTGCAATGCTTCCAAAGCCAGTTGGTAGCTATTGATCATCAAACCTTTGTGGTGCTTTTAGGATGAGAAGGAATATTTATATGGATATTAAGCCAAATTCTTAAATCCATTCCTTTGGGTTTAATTTCTTTTACAGTTCTCCCTTTTTTCAAAAAAGAGAGAGAGAGAGAGAGAGAAAAAGAAAGAAAGAAAGACCATAAAGGGAATTTCGTTCCAAGGCCTTTTTGCGGTCGGCGGGCACTTGCTAGGAAGAAAGCGTCATTATATTTGGCATAACAGTTGTATTATGGGGGGTGTGTTTGCTAACTATAATGAGGGTCAGTCACGCGTAAATAAAAGTTAGAGAAAGGCTAAATTATTAAGATGTCACCTCCCTAATTTTAGAGTTTATGCAAGCTGTGCCGTAACCTCTTAAGCAGAAAGCGAACTTGTAGTTCTTGGAATACGCAAATTGACGGTGCGACTACATATACATATACATACATATATATATATATATATATATATACTAAGGTAGCTCTCCTTGCTGGTTGTTATATATATATATATATATATATATATATCGCAGAAGAATTGGTGGGGGTGCAGGAGGGCTAAAGAAAAGTTTGTTAATATTTTCTTTGCTCACGAATCGTTTGGAGAGTATTGCAATTAATCGAAAGATTTTCAACAAGTTTTTCTTATACTTTGTCCGGCCTACGGCCTAATTAAGTTTTTAACCAACTAAATCAGCAGGACAAGTAACAGTCTTGGGAGAAATTTAGGTTTAAACCTTAGTCGCTCGAATCGCTATAAAATATGAATTTTAATTTTGAGAAACAAACCCAATAATCAAGCTTTTAAAATTTTTCAGAAAACCAATACGGAAAATGTGTTTGAAGCCAAGAAGGACGTTACTCTCGCTGCAGCCCCAGTTGGTCAACCGGAGGAATGAGAATGTAAGCTTACTAATTAAGGAACTACATTAATACTACTGTGGGTTAGGTTCAGTTCATGATTAAGAAGGGGCCGCATAAGATTGTTTAAGGGAAAGGAAAAGAGAGAGACTCTATGTAATCTTGATTCGGCCTCTCGTATAGTTCCCTATCTTTCTCTCTCATATTCTTGGCATGCACCTACTCATTGCAGTCTTAACGCTATATTTAACAATCCTCCATTATTGTGTAACTGTAAAAGAAATCCGCCAAGTGGCCAACCATTAAGCCATCATAAAGATGAATGGCCCCCCTCTTCTTTTTTTTTTTTATTCTTTTTTTTTTGGTTCGTTGCAAATATAGAATTAGTTTCAAAGCATCCCAGAGGATTTCCACTCAAGATTATGAACTCTGATTAGGGGCTTTCCAACAGTCATAAAAATTTTAAAAAGAGAAAAAAAATCAAGAATGCTAGTCCTATATTGAGTAATTTTTACACACAGATCGCCCCAATACAGCGTTGAATCCGATTTATGGTAAAAAAATATAGATATATCATAAAAGCCCAAAGTAAAGGTTTCAAGGTTTTACTCTATTCATGAAAAAATTTCAATTCAGTTTTAATTAATTAGCACTAATCGCTAATTAACAAAAAAAAAGGATTAAAATCCAGAATCTATAAATATATTTAGAGAGAGAGAGAGACAGAGAGATCCTATCGCAAGGTTAATGATGGGTCACATGCACCAAGTGAACATCAAAGATAAATGCGAAAGAGAAAGGGAAGTATCTCAAGAAATCTTATATGAAATGATCCAACCACTATTTTGAGGGGATAAATTCTTGTAAAGATTTAGAAGTTCTTTGTGTTTCAATACAACTTAAGTTGTTCTGTCTCGCGTGGCCCGGAAACTAAATTAACACTCAAATAAAAAAAATTGGGCAGCATAATCAAGTGTATGCAGTTGGACAATTTCTTAGCATCTGTTTGGAGTTTTCTTGTGAGAATATAATATCCTCGTTAATATAATTAATGAGATTTTTTTTTTTTTTAAAGAAAAGTTCACTTGTTTAACTTTGCCATTATCTATCTGAAAAACAGGAACCGGGCTTATCTATTTTGCCATAATTATTTGAGAGAATCTCAATCCCCAATAAAATTATTTTAAGGGATAAGAAAATGTGCGAGAAGGGATATGATGATATACCAGTCAGGAAATAGTTGCTTTCATTAACCAAGTCGCGAACAATTTTAGGATGATCATATTGGAATAACACGACATGGACTACCTTGCAAATGAAAAAGCACCATATGTCAATGCATAATTAAAACCTGGGGTCTAACAAATTTATTGAAACCCCATTAATTATGAAGGGTACGGTTGAGTGAAGCAATCATTGGGCTTCAGAATTAATGTAGGTGACCTCAATCAACCAGTGATTTCATTTCTCGGCTGATCCTTTTTAATAAGGGGAACATTTCCCAACGCCCATGTCCAGTTTATGTGGTCGGTAGAACAGTCTGGTTGAATGCAGTTGCAAGTCATGATCTCTCTCATATTTGGTGTGTGCTTCTTGCGTTTGCGTGGGGGCTCGCGCATAGTCGTCCAGTTAAGTGTTGGGATCATTGCACCTGGCACAACCTTAGCCTTTTGCATGTGGCGGTGATACGTAAGAAAAATTTCAGTGAATTAGGCTCCCAAAGTTGTGAATGAAGACAGATGTCAAGTGGGGTTCTGATTTAAAAAAGGGAATTAGGGAGATGAACATGAGGTTCTTCCTTCTGTGATGTTGTTCTCGGTTCGTTATGCGCGTTATGTTATTGTCGTTTTTATCTAAACCAATATCCTAGGTAAATCACACATGAATTTTTATCCTCAGCGAAGCTTATGAAAAATGATGATTAGTATAAAAATTAATTTAAATCCGAACACGTTAATGCTAGACACAGGCATTCTCACCTTTTGGTAAGCTACGTTTATATTCCTAATTAATTGCCATTAATATCTCGGTACATCGAATGATTTGATTGACAATTTTTGTTTCCTGCGTTTTGATCTGGGGTTCATGGCATGCAAAAATATGAACATATTGTTTGACTTCATCGGTACCCTTTTCTTGTTTTTATTTTTTTTTATTTTTTAAATTCTTTCTCTCTTTTTTCTAAATCTGTTACTAAAAAAATTAAATTAATTATAAATTTATATAGATATATTAATTAACTTTTAATCATTATATATATATATATATCTCAATTTTAAGTAAAATAATAAATTGATATAAAATGTTCTACTGATAAATAATTAGATAAAATTAAATAAATTAAATTATATGGATGAAAATAATTTTTTTTTGTAAAAAAAAGTATTTTTTTAAAATTAACTCTATTCATAACTTGTTAATAAATAAATAAATACACAATTTTCTCTTATTCAAATTTTAGATTATATTTTACATTTTAAAAATATTATAAATCACAAGACATTTTTATAATTAAATAATATAAAATTTTATACTCTTTAATATTTTATCGTTGTGCCACAATTACATGAGCAATTGTTCTATCCATCGTCAACAATCCTTGGGTCATGACCAACACTTGCACATTCCATTTACTCACAGCAGTTTGTCATGGGTGTGTTGGATCTGAGAGTTTGCTGAAGCCATAAACATGGTGTCATTTTCATTTGATCTTATAAGAGAAGCACTAAATACAGAGAATATCTATGTATTTTAAAGTTGTAAACAACCGATCCAGCCCTGATAGGCTCTGTCGTGCGCGAGAAATCTTTGCAGATTGAGGATTCATAATTTGATTTCTAACGGACACCTTGATTTTCTTGATTTGCTTTATCAGTACCATCAAGGTTATCTTGAGGACTTATAATTTGAATTCCAACGGTCGCCTTGACTTTCTTTGCCAGTGGCATCGAGGCCATTTCCATGTAGATTTAGGACTCAACGGTTACCTTGATTTTATATTTTTTCCTTTTAAGTAGCATCGAGGGTGTTTGTGACTTTATATTCAAATTCCGAACCGCATCAAGTTAGAATTTTCTCGGCCGGGTAGATGTAGAACCGAACCCTCAAATAAAAAATGCGTAAAAAGGAAAAAAAAAAAAAAAAAGAAGCAACAGTGAACACCCTTTTCTCTTTCACATAAAAGGAAACAAAATAAAAATTAAAAAAAAAAAAAAAACCTAACTTGTTAAAAATTTTTAGGGAGGCCGGCGCCTAAAGGCAAGTGACCCGTAAAGAGTATACATGATTCCCGGATAATAACTAGTAAATAGATTTGATTTATATAAGTATATTACATATTTAATTGATATATGAGAAACATGATATAATAATATAAAATATATTAATTTTATTTTTTATATAAAAAATAATTAGTTTATTTTGATATTGTTTAATATAGCAGGTGCAAGTACGCAAATATCTGATCTTAAACTATGCCTAGAAAATGAGATTGAGCATTGGGATTTCGAATTGAATTCTGCTGTGGCCTGTTTGGGAGTAGAACTAATTAATAAGTTGATATTGGCATGCGAATGTATTGGAATGAAAGAAACAGGTGATAATCAAGCAGTAGTCTTGCCACTAATTGTCAATGTTAACGCCACCAATAAGTATAATTTCTCATTCAGCAAGACAGTTACAGTCTTGTCTCTCAACGTGTCTACAATTCCAGTAGATGGTAAAGCCCTCTCCTTTCGCTAAACTCCATCAAAAAACTCCAAAAAACCTTATTTATATATATATATATATAAGCCTAAAAGCAGTCGCTTTCCGTGGGCCGGGTTTTGTTTACACTCAATGGGGTCCTACTCTATATCGATGATCAAACGGCCCACATCCAAACGAAAAAGGTCTTACTCTAAGATACATGCGATTGTTTTCTTCTATTCTCTTATTGCATTAAAGCAAGGATAATCATTCCTTTTATCCATTTTTTGGTCACGATTTTCAGAAAGACTGGCATTTATATATGTTAATATTGAATTAAGGTAGACCCACCTCCGGAAAAAAGTCATGAACACAACATATCTAATCATTACCATAATCTTCTTTTAATATATAAAAAGATTTTATAACTTTTTATCATATAACTTTGGATATAAAATATCTAATTTAATTTTTTCAAAAAGTAATTATTCCTGAATGCGCGTATGAATAATTTGATCAAGAGTGAATATGCTGTAAAATGATTTATAAAGCTATTTCATTCAATTATTTATATTTTTTTTTTGTTCAATGGTAAAAAAAAAAAAAAAAGATTTAAACTCTGGTTATCAGAATTAAAAGTTTAATTATTCTACCAGTATATTAGATGACTAGTGGCATCAATCATACCCACTTTGATAAAATTAAATAATTAGTAATTCAACTCATAAACTTATCGCATTTGAATTTGAATTTTCGGCACATAAAGTCGGATCAGGAAACCATGATGCAATGTGACTTAATTTTAGAGTGGGCTACGGCCGCGCGGGCCTCTCTCTTGTGTCCAAGTAATCGTCACCGCCCAATAAGCCAATTGGGGAATGTGCCATTGGAATTCGATTGACAGTGGAAGTGACAGTGATCAATGACAAAGACCCAAAAACCAAAAAAAAAAAAAAAAAAAAAGACCTCCGCTGCTCTGTCCTATTTGATTGTTTCATTTAATGCTCCGAGCCCTATTATTCCGATGTGTGATTGATTTTGTGTTCGCTATTTGCGTCCTTTTCTTTTATTCTTCTTCTTAAAAAAAAAAAAAATCCTAATTAATTGACAATTTGATAATGAATTTTTCTTAACCCGTTCAATTTTGGGTTTCCTTCTGTTGTTGCTTAAAAATAACAAAAAAAAAGTTTAATGAAAAAGGGCCCACACCGTCATCCCAATAATTGAAAAAATGCCAGTTGCCAGTTGACTTAGACAAATGCCGGTTGTACAAAACAACCTTCCCGAGGAGAGCCTGGCTTCGGAGCTATCCGGGTGTTTTAAAAATTTGACCGAATTAGTCAGTTTAATTGAAAAAAATTAAAATTTAGTTTATAATTTAGTTTTTTTTAAAATAGTCAAATAAAAAATTGATAAAAAAATTAATGAATCGAATCTAATTTTTTAGATTAAATATTAGTTCTATCAATTTAATTTTAATTATATGAGTTAAACCGATTAAATTTTAAATTTTTGAGATTGCTAGTTTAATTTTAGCTACTCCTGACTTTGGCACTTATTACCTCATCAGAATTTAATGAATTTACAGTTGTATTAATTTTAAGGATAGAAGACGGTCCGGTAGGGGTCCTCTTGAACTCTTTGGTATGGTCCCCGAGTCTAACCAACGTTTCCTTTTTCTTCAGGACCTTGTATTCTGTGGTAGAAGCATATGGGTCATTATAGATTTTCTTCAGGACCTTGTATTCTGTGGTAGAAGCATATGGGTCATTATAGATATTCTCATGTTCTAAAGCCTTCTATGTCTCCGCCTTTGTGCAAATATATACGCTGTCAAGTCGCCTTTGTTCTAATGCCTTCTATATACGGATATTTGCAGGGAACTACCTGCGTGGATGTCGAAATAATCAAGGAAGACAAGTCTATTGCTAGAGCTTTCCTCTGATCTTCCAACATTCATCCACTTTCTCTGGTCCTTCAAATAATTTCACTTGTGGTAAACTCCACTGGACCACTGCTTTTGATAGAATATAGCAAGGAACCAATAGTTTATGCTCAAAATTGTGAGCTGTGGCCCTTTTGTATTATCGTTGTTGGGATATATATATATATATATACATACATGCATGCATATACGGAATTGAATGATACGTGCAGATTACAATCATGTTAGCCAGTTTTCTGGCCAGGGCGTGACGTACACTTGAATGGAGATGACATTTAGAGTTAAGGACGGAAACCAGAAGAGTCGTTCCCGGCCCTCAACCTGCCCGCTGCCGCGCATACTTTTCTTCTGGTCCTAAGGGATTCTAACCACTATAGTCTGTACTGCAGAAATAAAGGCCCTTGGGCCTTGGGGCACTCCACGTGAATTCCCCCCCGTGGGTACCCAGATGAATTTTGGACCTCGTCTCATATCCAAGCATCTGTCAGTGCACATTTGTTGTAGCGCAGGTCGATTACCCTATTCAACTCTCTTGTTAATTACTTGATATCATGGAGTCTTGAGATTTTTTTTTTTTTAATCTTTGTGTCGTGGAGCCCTCAGGGGCACAGGATAGTTGGCACGGCAAGAGAATAATTGGCAGTCCTTAAAAGAGATGGCACTTAAAAGAATCTCATATACGTATCAACAATACCATGTTCTCATGTCTTTTTACAACGAAAAAATTTGAGTGGAGTGAGCAATTCCTCAGCCACCCAAAACAATATTGCTATAAATTTTCCAGCCCACAAGCACAAACTGCAGAATGCACAGCCGACCAGACAACAAAATGTAACCTTGCCCCTGAAGACCGAACTTGGATCTCAAAAAATTAACAAATAAATGAAACATTATATAAGGGGACAGAGGTTATAGGGAAAAAGAATTGAGGGGGAAGAAAACAGAATAACTTTACAAATATCATAGCAGGTATTGATCACTGATCACCCTACTATATAGACCAGAAAGAGGGAGAGAGGACTGGAGAAAGACAGGCTTGAGCTACCTCAGCCTCATTCATTTAAAAATAGGAAGGCTGGATTCTCAAGTAGCTCCTCTGCAGGCTGAACATCCACAAAATCTTTCTCTTGCATTGAATTCGAAAGGTCATCAACAGAGAAGGGGATGCTGCATCAAAAAGGATGGACCAGATTGAATTTAAAATGACGGCGCCCAATAATATCAGAATTCCTCAAAATCATGGACAAAACCAAAATGGAAAAGAATGTAGGCATTCAGAAAAGCTTCTTGTGAACATGTCTCGCAAAATCAAACGGAGGTTACATAAAAATTGAAGAAACTTTCACCTCGAATTATCATCCAACAAAAAGGAACTGCTGACAGCATTATTGGAGTCTTCTGTCATAATCACCCTCATGCTCGATATAACCTGAATAGAGTTGGAATGAGATTAGTCAGCATTGGAATATATTTGATAACAAATACAAAAAGATGCATCACAGCAAATCTCCCATTCACAAACTTACATCAGGAGACACGCTTCTAGTGTTATAATTATCATCCCAGTACAACGTACAGATTCTGTACAGCTGCTGAACGCTCAGGATCTGAACAAGCAAAGCATTAGTGAGAATGTAAGAGAGAGAGGAGAGGACAGTCTCAGCACAATAACAGACTGCAGTTGAGCAAATCCCCCAACACATGCATCATTTCTGATCACTAGGCTCAACCCCAACCACCATTACCCATTAAAGGTAAGATAATTATATATTTGCAGCTGCTTAGGAAACCAACCATATAAAAGGCTCAAGTTACAAAAATCCACTCCATTGGACATTTGCAGACAAAGTGCAGGTAAATAGTCAAACAAGAATGCATACAGCCTAGCATGCATGGAATGGGGAGAGAGAAATGGGACCCCCGGGGGGGGAAGAGAGAGAGAGAGAGGGAGAGGGAGGGAGGGAGGGTCTTACAGGGCACAAATCATTTGTGATCTCATCATAGGATATGCGGTACTTTTGATGTATAACCTGTGGACCCATAAAAGAGATTAGACATTATAGTTTTTAGTCTGAATTAATCATCAGTAAAATGGATATGGTTGGGACATACCAAAAATCCAACAGCTTGTCTTATGTGCTTAAGTTCATCCCAGGACATTCCAGCATACTGCAAGGGAGGATAAACCTCACAAATCAAGGAAAGTCATGTGCATGGGATAAAGAGAAAAGCAGTAATCCCAGGACACTCCAACAGACACAGATAACAGATTTGAAATAATGGGGGAAAAACAAAGCAAATAAGATTACCTTCTCTTTTGCTTGGCCACACCACAGCTCTAGCTCAGCTAAGCCAGCTTTCACGTATTCACCATTGCTGAATGTGCAGCACTCACGACGTAGAAGGAGGCTGCAGATAGTAACATTCCCATTAAGTTCCTTTTCCAATATAAAATAATGAAATCACAAGAACAACATTGATAATTACCTATTAAACAGTTGTACATTGATAAATGAAAAGGTTTGAGAAAAGATCTTCTGGATAAGAACTGGAGGCACCTGAAACCAAACTCATAGTAAGAATCTAGACATTCGGAAGATAATCATGAGAGAGAAAGAAAAACCATACAAAATTCTGTTTCAATGTACTGAGGAGACTGTTGAGACTATCAATAATGCTCTGCCAGTGACTTGGAGGAGAATCTTTACCGAAGGACCGCCCAGACCTTAATACACTACCCTTAGATGTCCTGGGTGCCTAACATGAAAAATAACATCAAGCTAAAATTACAGCTCCAAGATGGGAAGAATGAATGCTCATTGGAAGTAGGATTGATGGGTAAGTGAAGTGCACACACCTGAATGCACAAGAAAAGCAAAGATCCCAATTCCTTTTTCAAGTTATCTCGGATGATTCCATAAATTTTCTCCACATAAGCTGCCAGCTGTTGCTTGAAAAGTAAGGCAGGGTATTTTGCCTCCACTTGGCGTACAACTGCTAGAACAGTAGCAAGGTTGTTGGAAGAAGGGGATGAACGGAAACCCTGGAATTGACAGAAAATGCAACCACAGAAATCAACCACCAAAATCAGATCCAACAATAGAATCACTAGGGAAATTATAATACCATGGTCATCCTCCCAAACAAGGATGCCGTAGAGGAAGGTTTCTTATGCGGAGTTGAGCCACTAGCACCAGCTGCCTTAAGACTTTGTTGCAGCAAAAACAACAGAGATGAAGCATTTGATAACCAATAAGCCATATGATCATTGTTATCTTCATTCTGCAACCAAGAATCATAATACACAATTTAGCATTTTTCCCATCACCAAGCATCATATAAGTAAGCTTCAATATTTGTATATTCCTGTGTATTTTTCCCTTGCTCATATTATCCCTTCACACACTTTTTCTCGCAATAGGTAACTACAATGTATTAGCTACCTCAATAGCAGAACCAATCATTTGAATTAGGCGATCGAAAACACTAGTCCTTTCTGCTTCAAAAGATTTCCAGTGAAGCAGACATCTGTATATGGTAAATGCTGCAACAGGCTTCCCTTGACTAAAACCAAGGTTATTTGTAACACAGTTGATAAGAACATCAATATTTTCCTGCAGCAAGAACAAGAATCAAAATGATGGAATTGCAAAGCCCATGATCTCCAATAAAAAAACAGAAGCATTATAGATATATTCCATTTTCATAAGCACATACATGTTGGCGTTCAATATGTGATCTCCTAAGCTTGCTGTCTGACTCAGTGCCCAAGGGCTTCAAAGGCGTTGCACTCTGTGGTTCCTGAAGGAAACTCTTGTTAACAAAACATTTATGCAAAAAGATAAAAAAAAGAGCACCCTGATTACAAAATCCCAGTTACGCATTAGTTTGTAGAAAAATAAAGAATAAAAACATGGGTTCATAGATGATCAAAGAATAACAGTATATTACGTTTGCTGTGTCTTCAATTGGATGGTGACCATTCTCCAAATTCTGCAGTCAAAATGAAGGTCAATGTGTGAGGAGAGAGAGAGAGAGAGAGAGAGAGAGTCTTTGAGAAAAAAGTTCATCCAAGTTACTGGAATAGGTGGACGGTCTGATGTCTTCTTAGCAGGTGTGTGCAACAAAGATTGCTGTCGAAGAATATGGTTCTCATTTTCCACGTCAGAAAATTTTTCTTCAAGCCTAGAAAAAAATCGAAGAAAACAAAGGAGCATGAGTGTCAAGGCATTAAATACCAGTCCAGTATGCAGACATCAGTACTCCTGCACTTCATTCAATTATAATAGAATCCCATTGTGATTTATATGGCATAGCCTTAATGAGGGCCAAACTTCTACTTTAAAGGAGATAGGACCTGCTTCCCCAATTTCCAAAATCTTGCCCAGGTCACCCAGGGCAAAAAACCAAAAAAGGTATGCTCGTGTAATCATAACAACAACCTATGCATGGCAGTCTTCAGTTCAACAATTTTTGACTCGGCCTCCAGAGCCTGCTTCAATCGTTCATCACTTATTCTGTTCGTTTCTTCAAATTTTTTCTCTGTTTCATCAATTTTCTTTTCCAGTGAACTAACCAAAGCCTGAAAATTATCAAAAAGTAACCTATAAGTTAAGGGAACTTTAGCAGCATATATCTCAACATTGAATCAGGATAAAATGTAAACATTTAGTACTCGATAGTGGCACCTTCAGGCAACTATTAACCTTCTTACCTTGAGATTCTCATTTTCTGTACTAAGCTTCTGCAGCATTGCATGGTCAGCAACCGGAACTTCCTGTATGATGGGGACCTTCTCTACAGCCTTTTTGGCAGCCTTGCGTTCCTTTATAAGCACTTCCTTGGTTTCTTTAAACTGAAGTTGAACTTCTTGCAAAGCAGATTGCAGTTTCACATTTTCATGTGTTTTAGCTTCTTCCATGTCAGCCTGCAAATAGATCATGATGCATCAATTTGAGTGGACAGTATGCTACATGCTAAAAACAATTCATGACAAACCGTCCACTGAGAAGAAGAGAGTTTGCCGGGTGTGAGCAGTAAAAAATAAGAACATAGATTCTGCCATTTCTTATTTCAGGCTGAACATAGCTTCAAGGTACCCTTTTCTTTTCTTTTTTTTTTCAAATTCTGAACATACTTTATATTGTAACCCATCTTATTCCTATGAACTTTTAATTTCAAACACATCCTGGCAAGGACTAACAAATGACAATTTATGGTTAGAAATAACGAATGAACAACACAAAATGCCAAAAATTCATGGACAATTTGTGCATTTTGGCCCAGCATTCAGACATAACAAGAACTGCCACATATTGCAAAAACTCCACTATCACATATACCCTCATTCGTTTCTCCAGCTGAAGTCTCCATGTCAATTCTTCAACTTGCTTTTCCAATTTATTTTTGGCAGCTTGAAGAGCTCCAGTTTCCCTTGCGGCCTGCAAATAAAATGTATAATTCACACAGAAAATAAGAGACGCAAAACTTAGCTGCTTCGGAAAGAAAAAAGCAGTGGTAGTAACAAAAGAAGAAATTGAAGAAGAAGATATAACTATAAAACAAATAGCTGTGCAGACCCCACAAAAAAATTGGAAGAAAAGATAAAAGCTGACCATCTTAAGCTTCCTCAGTTCTCTACGTGCAACTCTTCCTCTCCACACACACTGTGTGGTTATTGCTGCTTTCTTTAACTTCAGATAATGTGAACGGGCCAAGTATTTGCGGCATTGGCTCTGAGATGAATAAAAACAGTTATTTTCCAGAAAACAAAACATAAATTAATAAAGAAATGTTGCAGCACTTTATGAACTTAATCATGAATTTCAGAAGTTGTCATACCTGAATCATAATTGCTGCCCTTGTCTGCCTTCTGAAGAGTAACTCTTTCCGAGCAGCCATTCCACGTATACCAGCTTGAATGGAAATGGTGGAATAGTGCAATTCCTTATAAGCTTTCCTAGCAAGATGCATGCGCAAATCTGTTTGGATCCTAAGACAGGCAGAATCTCTGCGCAAGCCCTCATATACTTGCCGTGCAAGATGTCCTGGCGTACCACAAAAACAAATGCAAGAGTTATGTGCATTACTCAATGATAAAATAGATAGCCATTGTGAGTTGAAAGACCAAAGTCATCCTGTAATTAAGAGAGTACCTCTGCATGCAGCTTGAAGCCATATAGCAGAATGACGAAGCATGATGAAATTTCTGCGAGACAAATATGAACGAACTTTCCTCTGGATAATACTAGCAGATCTTCCCAGCACCTCAATTCTACGAGCATCTAGTTCAGCCATTTGACCAGCCCTAAGAAATACTTTTGTCTTACCAATCTGTAAAAAGCCAACGGCTCCATGATATCCATTTGCAAAAAATAAAAAATAAAAAACCCGTGGAGATAGACATGGGACCCATATGTGAATCTAGTTGACACCCAAAATGTTCTAGGAGTCACTAGTCTTACCTGATAACCTTGAAGTCCCACCTTCTCCAACACCCTCTCGCAAGCAGAGATTTCATTGGAACTAGGAAAAAATTACATTGAACAAGAGTCAAGAAATTCATTGCGATGACAGAACATGTTAGAGCTAAGAGAAACAATCATATGCACCTTCCATCCAAAACTTCAGGTGCAAGGATGCTGAATCTGTCTATAAATTCATAAAATTGTTTTCTAGTAGGATAACCTGCACAACTAATCCTAATTGCCTCCATGACACCCTGGAACAAGAAACAAGTGGCATAAACTAGCAAATATTCAGTTATATCAACAAATAACAGCTTTTTCTAGGACCAGATATATTTGAGTTTAATAATCTCACCCCACACCGAAGTTGTTGAAGAACATTTTTATTCTCAAAGATTGCTGGCTTGAGAAGATTATTGGGCTTTACACAACGAATATAATGTGGCTCTGTTGCACTGAGAGTTTCGAGCAATGCTTGCAGTTGTTGCTGGATAAAGCAGAAAACACTTCAATTCATATCCACAAGACCACATCCAGAACAGAAAAGTGAAAAAGAAGAGAAGCTACTGCACCTTAAACCGAGAACCTATGGAAGAAAACTTTGACTGCTTGGAGGACTCTTCGACCAAAGGCAGGAACAAACCTGACACAAAGGAGCATTTGGAAGCACTTAAAAGTGACTGATGTTCTGCAACGACATAGTCTTTGTTCTTGTCTATGAACAATTCAGTTTGATATGTGACCTGGCAGTTAATTCAATTTTGTCAAGCTTAAATAATTGAATAGTCTTCTTTTGAAAAGATGCTACATTCAATGTAAATAATCAAAATATAGAAATGAAGCAGACTTACATCACCAGCATAATGGCTAATTGTGAAGTCGCTTCGAGCTAACTTTGGCTTGCTAAACCTTTTGTGGTTTTTGAAAGTCTGGTACAACTTTTGAGCAAATGTTTCATGTGTTGATCTTGGAAACATGCTACAAAACACAACTCGCCCATCTTACCGAATGGATAAGCATCAAGACCCTCTTTTATGGGGAAAAAGACATTTGAACTAGAAAATTTACAGACATTGGTACAAAAGTGAAATGCCCGACAAAGCATTGTACTTACCATGCTTCATCAAGAAGAGCAATTATACCACCAGGTTTCTGGAAATGGACAGCAAATAACAAAAATGAAGAAAAAAGTCAAACTAAGTAGTCAAGTCCAGTAGGGTGGAATAAACTAAGCAAGTGAACTCCATCAAACAATTAATTTACATAAAGACGAGTTTGGTGACTAAACCAACAAAAGGATTGTAGACAATGAGATTAATGGGCAACAATGATACTGCAGCCCCATTAGTCCCACAAGTTTTGTCAATCACTTATAGTAAAACAAATAATCCAACAAATTAATAGCAGACATCCAGGGAGAATTTATTTCAATATGTTCAGTACCAGAGTAGACAACTTCACAATAAATTACACAAATTTCCCTGTAGAAATTTTTGCAGAGGTAGCAAGAAGACTGACCTTTTCAATGAGATCCAGAATATCTTGATTGTCAACAAAGTCAATGTAGCTCCAATCAATCTCTTCCTTCGTATATTCTTCTTGCTCCATTTTAAAAACATGCTGCCAAAGACATAATTGTTTGTCACATAATATGTGAACATAATTGATTACTACCAAATTCATTAACAGCTAATGTATCTCCAAATGCACCTGATTGAAGTGTTGCTGAAGTTTCTCATTCGTTAAATTAATGCAAAATTGCTCAAAACTGCAAGAACCATATGAATACCAAAAATCAAATGAAACAACAATCAATGAGATGGCAGAGCACAAGGCCATCACATTCTCTAGCCATCCTTAAATCCTTAGGCTGGTTTCATATGCTCAATGATGTCCAGCAAATATGGACAAGATACTCTGTTGATGCAAGACCAAAGTCACACATAATCCTCTAACCATAATGGCTGATTAAAGAGAAACACTAAAGCTGGAAGGCAATGGCATACAGCTATGAATCTACAAAAAAGCCATAATTTGCCATCAGTATATCCAATTTCACTATCTTCAAGCGAAGCATCCAATCCCAAAAATTGCAACTTCTATTTACTAAAAACAGATGTTATGCTTGGGACTAATCAGCATTGAAACTATTAGTTCCCCTAAAGGACAACCTACTATCAATGTCAAAAACAAAACTACAAAAGGCATACCAGTCAAGCACCTGTTAGTCTTGAAACTCTCAAATCCATAAATATCCAGCACGCCAATCAAGAACTTTGACTCAGGGTCTTGACCAATAGAACTATTAATCTTGTCCACGAGCCTGCATAAACAAGATGAGAAAAATATTAAAGCAATGCAGAATCCACCAAATTCAATGCAGCAAATGAATGTACCCTTGAAAAGCATAACTCCTATGCAAGAAAAAAAATTCCCAAATGAGTTCTTGTGATGCATGATTTATTCTTACCACTCAAACAGCCTAGAGTACACAATCTTAGCCAATGCATCTCTACTAACAGCTGCAGATTCTGGATCCAGCCACTTTGTAATAGTTTCATCGCGCGTGACAATCACACGTTTGCAGAGAGAGTCTTCTAACGCCTTCGCATCACACCTAAACAAAATTATGACTTCAAAAGCTGCACCTCCCTCCCTCTCTCTCTCTCTCTCTCTCTCTCTCTCTCAGAGCAAATGAAGTCCACACTTTAGCAAGTAAATCCACAGTTGGGTGGGTGCATGTGTAAATTAAAATTTTCAATTACATGAATAGCTCAGCAGCAGTTCTCAGATGGAACACAGATTTATCATCTTTTGGCACCGAGGAGTCTATTTCCTTTCCTTTTGCGAATTCGATATTTCCAAGATGGAGAATTGCAGCCACAACTCGAAATATGGAATCCTGAAAGGAACAGCAGAAAGAAAAACATGAACATTGATGAGATTTCATATTCTAAAATGAATGCTTTTTCCATGTGAAAAAGCTTACCTGCTCATGAGAACTTATTCCCACAATATCCATTGCCCTCCTAGTTGCAAGATATTCCTTAGAATCATCAATACCATCCAATTCATAGCAATTTGATTGGTTTAGATAATGGAAGGCTCTTGGATTTCCAAGTTTGTATCTCTGAACATCCTGAGAAGGATTCAGAACAGAACTCAGGAATAGCTTCTGAATACAGGGTTAGAACCACAACATCAATAGTTAGAGCCAGGGCACACAACATAGTGAATCACCTGTTCATTTAGCACTATTTGCTACAGAAACATGTTTTTAACAATGCTTGAGGTTCCATGGTGGGGGAAACAACTAAATAAAAGACCATACAAATCAAGATATTACCTTTCATAGAATCTTTTCCAGAAAAGAAAGCATAAAAAAATAAAAACCCAAGTGAACCATAGAAACAGTAAAGTTAAATTGACAGAAGTGGATTGCATTTGACATTCAGAACAATTGATAGCAAGATAACTAAGATAAGGACTATAAAATCACAAATTTAAAAGAAGGGGAAGGGCTCTTTAAGCAGGGAAATATCCACATGCATTTTCTTCATTCCTTCCATATAGCAAAATCAGTAAAGCAATCTCAAAGACATTACCTCCTGTGGTGCAGCACAAAGCATATAAAAACAGTGATAATTTCTCTCAGGGTCAGAAATCTGACAAACACGTGATCTTTCTAGCAGGTAAGTTCTGATAGCAGCTCCTGAAATCCTTCCCCTAGGATCAAACTGAATCTCTACAAATTTACCAAAACGGCTGCAGCATTGAAGGGAAGCAAATAAAAAATAGAACTAAGACCAACCAGATGGAATTGTAACAGGAATCACTACATTTAGCCAAGAAAATACTATGATTGACCTTCCCACCTTGAGTTGTTATTTCTAACAGTCTTTGCATTTCCAAATGCTTCTAAAACAGGATTGGACTGCAAATAAGGGGTAAGACAAAACAAAAGTTAGTGAATCAGGAACCATCTAATGACGGATTTGGCCTCTGATTTATTGGCATTTTATCTTTACTTCTTTCCAGCCAAAATTACAAGACTATTCTACCTCCAGGACTTGCTGCTCAACAGTCCTCCCCTCAGTAGCAGCTCTCCCTCCCATGTAGGCAAGATACCGCATGAGCAATTTTGTGCTCTCTGTTTTACCAGCTCCACTCTCACCACTAACTAAAATTGACTGACTTACTGCCTCATTCATCATAAGCCTGCCACCACAGAATAGCATTTTCTATTTTCAAACAAGAAGGAGAGCAGGGGAAAAAAAATCAGTAGCCAGCTACTGGAAATAAGCTACCTGTATGCGGCATCAGCAACAGCAAAGGGATGTGGACTCAGCTCGCCAAAGCCTACCCCCTTATATTGGGCCATCATATGGCTATCATAGAGATGCGGTAGCTTTTGAAAAGGGTTCACAGCAATTAATATATTGCCCGTGTAAGTCTGGAAGGCACCATTTGGTGTATCAACCGCACAATAAGTCAGAATGTGAGGATGTAAAGACAACAAAGAAAAAATATGCCTTAACATAGAACCATATAAGTTTCAGTAAAGCCTGCCATCCACATGAAAAAACACAATAAACTTATCAGTAGCTACTCACATAAATTTCATTCATATCAAATCTGGATCTTAAATTCTGTAAAACTCCTGGTTCATGCAAATAAGCCAATTTCGTCATATCATCCACGCCACATTGTGGCATTTCAGCATCATTGGGATAAACATCAGAAGCCTTGACAACAACCTGCAATCATCCATCAATATAAAAGTTTTTTCAATGAATTCTAAAAGCCCAGGCAGCATGCAACAAAAAACAGGATCTTGATAATTAATACAGTGATCACAAACCCATCCCGAATAGGAATCAAAATAAGATTGAAATGGAAAATTATTATTTTCACAACTGAAGCAATACTAATTAATGTTTAGGTACATAGTGAACATCAACATTTGCATAAGATCCACTGCCCTTACTGTTTTTCCAGACGTGCAGAGGACCTTAATGTCTTCACCATGAATCCCCACAACTTTACCATCGACCCAAGCTGTATCAGGATCTTCCACCCAAATGAGAGTTCCAATTGCCAGACTAGAAGCAGCAGCCTGCATAGCCAAGAGTGTAAAAAATTACCAACTTAATATTATTATACCACTGTCTGCCAATACAGAAAAAACAGATAGAATTTTTCGATGCCTTTCAATCTCAGAGAAGCTATAAAAAGATGACAAAAAAGGGGGGGGGAGGATTTAATTATACGTACAGTACACAAACCATGCAAGTAACACGCTAGATAAACAAAATGCCTCAGCAGGGGCAGAATTAGAATATTAGATTGGGAGGGCAAGTGTTTGAGGGTGGAAGGCAGCCTCACTAATGAATAACACCTTTTATTATCTTGCACTACACACAATATATAAAGTTTGTAACTAACTTGTATTTATTGGTAGATAAAGTTCCTCCAAGGACAAAAAACAAAAAGGGCCAGCAAATCAGAATCCACATGCGTTCGGAAACATGTAATACAGAAAAATTACTGTCAAAAAATCTTGGAAAGAAAAGCCAAACTGAATTGTTCAGAATTTAAGATGTCGTCAAAAAATAGTAGATACTCTGCATTTGATGCTTTTGAGCTTATTCACAGAGTTGAATTAATGCAATGTTTCATGATGAGTCAATCACACTGCCGAAGCAAGAAGAAGAGTGGAAACTTGCGAATGAATGAACATTTTCTTAGGATAGGCTCTAAAGATTGCTCCCAGTTCCAATTCAAGAGTAGGTACCATGCAAAGTGCAAACAATAAAGAACAATCAAAATCTGTTTCCCATTTAATCTTTAATATAAGATTAATAAGCAATACATTTAGATCATAGATCGTAAATGACAGCCGAATCTCATTATACGACATTCATCATCAACCCAAAAGTCTCAATTTACTTGTCTTGCGTTGATTCATTGTACAAGATGTGCCTAAACTATAAATACTGAATAAGGGTCTTAAGTCCCAAATCAAAGCTTCAGACCCACAAGACCAAGAGCTAGGCTAATTCATACAGCAGGTGTACATCTGATGAAGCTACAATCATAAACATATAGCAAATCTATAACAAATGTGAAAAGAAATTATGAGTACAAGCAAAACAAAAAAGAGGAAAAGAAGAAACAAGAAGAAAAAGAATCACTTCAAATTATGCAATTCATCAATGCTCATCTTCCTACACCAGAACCTTAAAGCGAAGCATTCCAGTTTCAATCTCTTTATAACAGATTTTTCTGAACATGTTAAAATCGAAGTTTCAGCACTTGCACTAATGCTTCTGGGCACTGAAATAAGAATATTAACTTTAAAAAAAAAAATCATATAGCGATTCTCCACCCTCGGACAGTACGGATCAGTTAGCTAACAAGGCAAAAGAAACACCTCTAATCAAATTATCAAGAAATAAGAAAATTTTATAGACAGGTTAAATAAAAAAAATTGAATGAAGTAAGAAAGAATCTAATGAATACAGATAAATTTCTCGCAAGAAAAATAAAACTACAATCGAAAAAAAAAAAAACATGTACCATTTTCAATGAGAAATAACAGATCAAGAAACTTTAGTGGTTCCTCCTCGATCTATACTTCCACAGTCCCCCAGAAGCGATCACCAAGTCATAAAATCCGAATCTTTCTTCCAACTATAACGGATTTACATACCAATATTACAAATAAAAATAAAAATAAAAAGATTTAAATAAAATTTAAAAAAAAAAAACAGATCAAAAGAAAAGAGAAGCTTAAACCCTTCAACAAGCCTAAAAATTCTTGAAGAAGAGAGTAAGCCTCTCCTTATTCCTCTTTCACCGCCTCTTTTCCCCTCTCTCTCTCTCTCTCTCGCTCTCTCTCTCTTTTTTAAAAAAATTCTTTTGCTTCTTTTTCTCTAGAAAGAGCGGCGAAAAAATAACATAAAATAGAACCCAGTTTCGCTGTTCCTTTTGTCTGTCTGTTTTTTTCTTGATGTTTCTTTTAACGTCTGCGCGTGTTCTTTCCCACTTGCTTTGGGCTTTTGTCCAGTTCACTATTCATTGTCATTTATAAAAAGGCTACCCAAACATTTAATATTTAACTAAAGAAAATTGAAACGTTCATGTAGGCATTGTGTTCCGATAATGCCCTCGTTTGTCGGCTATTATTACGAGGTTTTCAGAAACAGCGGAGGCGGTGGTCAGAGTCGAGTCCTTCGCTGGGGAGGATTGGGTCCGAATCTGAGTGTTAGCTGTCAAAGATACGCGGTAAAAGTAAAAAAGGAATTTCCTTTTTTTTTACCTTTTCTTGCCCAAAAGATGAAGGATAAAAAGGATGCGGATGGGGGGGGGGATGGTGTGAATTCAGAATTCCGGTTGAGCAAATGGTATCGGAGTTCCATTATCTATGTATTTTCATTAATGTTACAGACTGATCTTCTAAAACATTTATGATGCCACGCAATGGCAATCTCCCCCCCCCTCGAAAAGGAAAGAAAGAATTGTACAAATGATGCGATTATGATTTGACAAGCATACGTAGTTTGAAAAACCAAAAAAAAAAAAGAGGAAAATGGGGGGACCTCGTCACATTTTCATAACGTACACAGATCCGTCGCAGTTTTTGAATCTTTTTTGTTGGTCATGGACGGTCGATGGGCTTTTTAGTTCGTACCCTTAGTCAACGGAGGGACCTAGAGGACTCAAAAATCTGTAATGGGATAATGTAGCCTCATCTTTATATCTTTTTACGAAGAGGTAAATGTTTTTTTTTATTAATTAAAGTTATTTTTAAAATTAAAAATTTTCGGTTCAAATTTTAATTAACGTTAATCAAACAAACCAAAAATATATATATTTTTTGTTTGGCTACATTCTATTTCATTAAAAGAAAATCTAACTAACATTATAAATCCGAAGATCCATGTAACGGGAATCACTGCCTTTATTCAGAATTGGACATCCTAGATCCGTCGCGAAAAACAAGTAGCGACAAGAAAATCTTGACGTTTCGGACGACACATCCTAAATCCACGGCAATTTCCAGCGACCAAAATATTCAAATTACTGCAAAATTGATAAATTAATTCTCAAACGCCTTTGTTAGAGTAAAGATTAACGATTTTTAGACGGCATCAACAATGCTGTTAATCCCGTTAAAATGCACAAAGATTGTCGGTTGCGTCGACGGTGCGTATGCCGCTGCCAGACTTTTTTAGCGTACGATTCAGGTCGTTTTCCGGTCTTTACACTCGAATCCAAAATTTCCGGTGACACCAGTAAAAGAAATACATGCGAAAAAAGAAAAGTGGCATTATCGTAAATATATCGGACGACGTGGGATCTCTCAAAATTAAGGGATCCTAAACAGAATTCATATAATTCAGTTGAATTGTGTGATCTGACCCGTGTTAGAAACCGACGACGGTGATTCTACTGGGCACGGACGGAGAATATATAGGGAATAACGAATCTAGGGTGATATTTTTGTCCACGTAGACATTGAAAATGACCATTAATAATAAATAAACACAACCAAACACGAGGAGAAATATGATAATAATAAGAAATATAAAAATTAACTATACTTTATTTAATTTTATAAATAACTAAAATTAAATTAAAAAAATTTCAATTACTCTTTATATTTTTTTATTAGTTAATTTTATGTATTTTTAGGCAGTTATATTCATAAATAAAATATTCAGATCCAAGCATTAGCGGCACTCCGTGCTTCAAAAAAATAAAGCGGACCCACTCGATCCAGTCAATGACATCGGCGCGTGAGAGTTTAGGCGCTTGGTGATGAATTGACGCGTTCCTCTCCCGAAGTTTTGAGTTTTGAGGAATTATTGTTATGTATTTATTTTATTGGAAAATCTAAGTTTTGATTGTCCATCTTACCCCTTCGTTTCGGGAGGGGACCCGGGGAACGCGGGGAGCATAGTTTCGCTGGAGAATCAAAACAACGGCTCAGATTGCGGAAGTTCCGTTCGGCGCAACCTCAAGCGTTGGATAGCGATTTTATTTATACATTTGATTATGACGTGCGGAATGAATGGTTTCGGTGTCACCGCCTTAACAGACGGAGTCAAGTCAACCAACCATGATATATGTTGCGTTCACATGTTGACGCTGAAGACAAGCAACTTTACGAGGAAATGAAAAATTGATGTTACAGAAGCGGAAAGGTCAAAATTATATAGTCAATGTCTACGTGTCGCCGTTCTATACGGTGTCGTTTGTGTCCTTGCAATTAATTGGACAGATGTTAGATTGGCACTTCCTTTTACGCGAGAGTGACATGGTTGCATAAATTGGTTCGCGAAAAAAAAAAAAAAAAAAATAACATGCGACCAATTTTTAAAAAGAAAAAAATTTATATATTTTTTAACGGAATTTTGGTCCGCGCACCCCAAAAAAAAAAAAAAAAAAAAACACAATGGACTAGTTTAGATGTCTGTAGTTTAAGTTTGTAACATAACACGGTTGAGTGCACTAATTCAACTCGATGCGGCCATCTTTTCTTTTCTTTTTTTTTTTTAATGAATCAGAATTTTTGCTTTCTAGGTGCACTTACTTAAACAATCAATCCACGTCGCGCGATAAAGGGAAGTCGCCAAGAACACCCTTTGAGTTGGAGGTGAGCATACTTAGACGATAATCAACTTGTCAAACTGTGTGGCAGCTAGAAATATTGTCAGACAACCTCCAGGAAAAACACTGATTATTAAAAGCAATTATGGTACGTCAAGTGAATTAAAAGCAACATTGATTATTACGTGGCAGCTGTGATTGTATTCAGAGAAAAAATCAGAAGGACGTAACTTTAATCGTGTCGGAAGACGGGCAAGATTGCTTTGAAAAGGATCGAACCCCGCGACAAGGTACGGAACGTCATTCGTGTAGGGAAGTTCAATTTCAACGTACAAATAATAATAAAAAAAAAAACACTCAATTTCTGAAAGTGGTAGGGTTGATTCTAATTGTACGTGGCCACGAAGACTTGAAGAGTGAAGAAATTGATAATTGGACCGATCGTAACTATTTGGGCTTGGGCCCTAGACTTGGAGATCGTTGTTTCTCGAACGTTTTGAAGACTGAAGTTAAAAGTCAAAATGGGCTATTCCTTTCCTGCCATTGCAGCGCCCAACGTATGACCAACAGCAAAAGCAATAAAAAAAACAAGAAGAGAAAAAACAATGCGAAAATGGGCATTTTCCTCCTCTTTCTTTTTAATCACTAAATAAGGGGGCAAAAAGAGAGTAGGGGGGAAAAAAAAAAACCGGCATTTTTTGATTTTTCCCAACGAGAGAAAAGAACATCGATCGTGTGGGAAATTCGGAAAGAAACTACCAAATTGCGTATTGTTAATCTTTCCCGTAATGCAGACCTCTCCACATCCCAGGCCCCGAGTCCCAACCATCGCCAAGCGGTCAAAACCGAGGTCCAGAAAGAGCGAAAGGCACCTTTTTGCATGTATTAATGTACAGTGGACCCGCTTCTCTAATATTTTTAACGCCCTATAATAAAATGCCTCCTGTCCCTACCCTATAAACATTTACTACAGAGATATCACGTCCCAATCTTCGAAACAAAACTTTTATTTAATACAATATAATTTATAATTTAATGAATTTTTTAATAAAAAACAAAGTAAATGTTTACACCTCCGGTGGTACAGGCCCCGGCCCGGACGCAACTAACGCATGAGATAAGAATAGGAAGGATTTAAAAAATTTAATGGTTATAATTTGATATATATTTTTATTAATTTAAATTTAAATTTTTGTATTCATATTTATTTTAAAAATAATATTATTGATATTTTAAATACAATTTTAAATTAATTAATATTAAAATTAAGTATAAAAAATTTGTTTAGATTTAGTAATATTTAAATAATAAATTTTAAATTTAATGATATTTATATGATAAGTTATTTTTATAAAAGATTTAAATAAAAATAATAAATAAATAAATTTTAACTTTAATATACAGTTACGATAAATCTACGAACTTGTGATACACTGTTTTTGTTGTTAAAAAAAAAAAAAAAAAGCTACGGAGACGGATGGAATACCCAAAAAAAAAAAAAGTTGAGAGCAGTTGCTTTGCAGCCGAGTTGTCGATATTTTACAGTCTCTGAAGCGTTCTGATGGACCCATCACCCAAGAGGGAATAGTTTGCAGGATGGTGCTGGCGAGACAGAGAGCCAGGGAGAGAGAGAGAGAGAGAGAGAGCGGGAGAGAGTGGGGGGGGGGGGAGACACGAGCTTTCAGTTTTGGATGGGGGACATGCAACATCTATCTATTCTTTTGAGGGACGCTTACAACATACATACATATACATACATACATATATATACATACATATATATATATATATATAGAGGCACATTACATACTAGCCTTTTCAGACTCTTACCCAAACACGGATAACCTTACCGTCCTTGTGAGAGAGCGTGTCGACCTTGCCAATACTTCTTGTGCTGTGTGTTTTGCATGCCGTCCCTGACTGAAAGGCCCCGTGTCAACCAAGCCAAGCTAAGATCTTGCACGACATTGTCCCGGGGACCACTGCGTGTGAAGCTCTTACTGTTGCAGCGTCAGGCATATCTATTGACCCAAAAAAGCGCTTTGGGTGATCACGCACTCTAATCACTCAATCATCGTCAGGCTTAAACATTAAAAGATTATGTGTGTATATATATATATATATAAATTTTAATTATACAATTTAATGATAAAATTGTTTGAAATTTTAATTTAAAATTTAAAATTAAATATCTAATCTCTACAAATTATAAAACACTCGGATTTTATTTAATTTGTTTTTAAAAATTTAAGAACGCTAAATTTTGAATTCTCTCAAAAACTTTTTTTTAATCTATTAAAAATTTATTTAATTATAAATTACATAATAAATATTATTTTTTTATTCCATAAATTTTATACATTTATATTCTAAAATTAGAACTTAAGATTTAAAAGATAAAAATTTAAATTATTAACTAATAAAATATCCCTAAAACACGTCTCTCCGAGAACCTTGCTGACAACAACCACATCAGTGAAAAATGTTTGATTCTCTTGCAACGAGGAATCTCAGAAACATTTGATTTAGAGTTTTCTTTTGAAGGATTGCGGTATTGCGAATAGATACACGAAGGACAGTCTTTTTGTTTTGTTTTCTTGAGGAGAAGCCAAGGACGTTCTTGACTGCCCACGTAGACGACTCAAATAAGCCGAGACAAGCACAAGATCAAGGCCACTCAATCACCCTAGCGAGATTTTCTAAGTTCCTGATGTATTTTGGAGATTTAAAAAAAAAAAAAGTTGGTATTAAAATGAAAATCATTTTCATTCGTGGACTGGACCATATAAAGTCGGACGATTCTTCTCAGAGACAAATTATCTGATGGCATCCGACTTTATAAATCGAGATCAACCGCGACAAGAGCAAGCAAATCGAATTAAACCCTCAGCTTTTTCATTGCTCTCTGATTACTTACAGTTACAGAGCTCCGAAGCGGCCCCCGCCGGGGGGGGGGGGGGAAGGGTAAACCGGCCAAGGAAAGAAATTCTGGGATACTGTGAATAGTACAGTTTTCCACGCGCGTGTGCAAATGGAGTCAAAAAGGTCGTCCCGGGATGTGGGGACCCCTTGCACTTTCAGCTACTGAGCTCAGCCTTTTAAAATTCTCAGACACAGAGGGTAGGAAAGAGCCATTGCTCGAACGCCTGCTGCTGCACTATTATCCGGGAACGCGCCTCAGAAACAGTGAAGGGACAATTGCCAAACATTCTCAAAAAAGATTGAAAAAAATCGGAGGAACCAACAACACCGAATAAGAAAAAATTACATTTCCCATTTCCTTTTTTTTCCCCCCTCCCGATAAAGACAACTTCACGTCAGGAACCTCGGACTTTGAGATCACCGTGAACAGTACAAAACAGTTGTCTGGCATGCTTCCTTTATTTTTCTCTCTGTTTTTTTTTTTTTTTATTTAAATGAACGTCACGAAACTCAGGAGACCACAAGTTAAAATAAAAAAAAATTTAATTAGTTACTTTTGCATTAAAATTTTATCTTTAAGAATTCTCTCCCCCTTTCTCTTAGTTGGCCTCTCTAACAGTGCTTCGAGGCCTTAAGTTTGAAAGATACGCGCCTATCCAAGGCGGCCGGGAACAGCGCAATTGGAGGAAAATTGAACTGGGTTTTCGGGCCACTTGGATTCTGGGTCTTCGTTGATATCCATTTGTCTCCACTCTTAGGATGGGTTTTCAATCCGGTGCGGTTAATTTGAATTGCTCTCGTCTATGAAGCAGAATAATGCGTAAAATTTTCAACCAAAAATTTCAATTTTTTGGTGCTATTTTTATATATTTTTATATATATTTATATATATATATATATATATATATCATTAGAGGAGGAAAGAGAATTCCCGTTTTTATAGGATTTTCGGAGACATGGGTTCTTGAATTTCCTTTTGACTCCCACAAGAGAAACGTCTTGGGTCAATCAAAAGTCTATAACTTTAGGTATTAACTAACGTCTAAGATTAAGATTAATGTGAAAATCGCGTTTATAAGGTTGAAAAAAACAAAAAGAAAAAGGAAAAGTAGAGTTTATCCGGGAATTGTTCCATGTTCTTTACCATCACAATTGATTGATATGAGAATGTCAAAAGGGCAAAAGCAAAAGAAAAAAAAAAAAAAGACCTGCAATTGCGCTTCGGATATGGGAGGCAGGACACGAAGGTTTACGTGAGATTTAAAGAATGTTTTTCTGTAAATCCACTCTGGCAGTCTCTGTAGACTAGAGACAAGCTTACACGCCGATGAAGTACTGGTGCGCGTGCATCACACGGGCTGCAGTGAAAGTACAATAGAAGATTTTCTCGCCATCTTCTTTTTTTTTTTTCACTGGATGGAACGTTAATTGTTGAACTGCTGTCTGTCCGGACAAGTCTCTGTTGGACGCTCTTCTCGTGCTCGGTTCCTCAAGCCCCCTCAGCCTCAACCAAACACACACACACACACACACTCTCTCTCTCTCTCTCTCTCTATATCTGTCTGTTGTAAACAGTAAAGACCAAAAGAGACAAGCATGAGCTTGAACTCGGCCGGAGCCGGCAAAGAAAAGCTGGTAGCGGAGGTGGTGGCAGCGCACAACTTAATGCCCAAGGATGGAGAAGGATCGTCATCGCCCTTTGTAGAGGTAGAGTTCGAGAACCAAAGACTGAGAACCCAGGTCAAGTACAAAGACTTGAACCCCATTTGGAACGAGAAGCTCGTTTTCCCCATAAAAGGCGACGTCGCCGACCTGCCGTACAGGACCATAGAAGTCAATGTCTACAACGAGAGGCGGTCCGGCAACAGCAGAAACTTTCTTGGTAAAGTTCGGCTCTCTGGCTCCAACATTGCTAAACAAGGTGAAGAAATGGTGCAGTTGCATACCCTTGATAAAAGAAGCTTGTTTTCTCACATTAGGGGTGAGATAAGTTTGAAGTTTTATGTGTCCACTAGAGAGGTGGTGATGAGTAACGAAATGATGGGTGGTTTTGGTAATAATGGTGTTGTGGTCTCTGCCTCTTCTCCTGGTCTCGGTTCGTCCGGTTCATCAAAGAAGAGCAAGAAGTTGAAGCTGCAACAACAGAGCCCGTCCATATTAATGCAGCAACAGCAACAGTTGCTGACGCAGGATAGTAATAACAGCAAGCAAATGCAACGCCAAGTTCAGAATAATGCCAAGCCTATGGAGCCGAACCCAGGTGAGATTATACCTCCTGTCGTTGTCGCCGCTGGTCCCAGTCCTGTTGTTCCCAGCTCCGCTGGCCGAGGTGGCGGTGGCGGTGGCGGAGTGAGTCTGTATTCAAACGGGTCTAGTGAGTTTTCTCTGAAAGAGACGAGCCCGCACCTTGGTGGTGGTCCCTTGAACAAAGATAAAACTAGTTCTACTTATGATCTTGTTGAGCAAATGCAGTATCTTTATGCTAAAGTCGTGAAGGCTAAAGATATTGTGTTGTTTGGTGGTGGCGAAATTGTTGCTGAGGTGAAGTTGGGGAACTACAGGGGGATTACAAAGCGGGTAAGTTCAAGTTCAAGCAATGTGGAGTGGGACCAAGTTTTTGCGTTCTCTAAAGATTGCATACAGTCATCAATGGTAGAGATTTTTGTCAAGGAAGGCAACAAAGATGACTACTTGGGCCGTGTTTGGTTTGACTTGACCGAAGTTCCGAGAAGGGTGCCCCCTGACAGCCAGTTAGCTCCGCAATGGCACAGAATGGAGGACAGAAAGGGGGACAAAGCCAAAGGTGGTGAAGTTATGGTCTCAATATGGTTTGGAACTCAAGCTGACGAGGCTTTTGCAGAGGCTTGGCATTCAAAGGCGGCGAGTGTGCATTTGGATGGTCTTTGCTCCATCAAATCCAAGGTTTATCTGTCACCTAAGTTGTGGTATTTGAGGTTGTCTGTTATTGAAGCACAGGATATTGTTCCTGGGGAGAAGGGTTCAACAATGATGAGATTCCCTGAGCTTTTCACAAAGGTACAGGTGGGGAATCAGGTTTTGAGGACTAAAATTGCAGGGCCTAACCCAAACAGGAGCATTTCCAGCCCATTTTGGAATGAAGATTTGTTGTTCGTAGTTGCAGAGCCATTTGAAGATTACTTGTTGATTTCTGTTGAGGATCGTTTTGGGCCGGGAAGAGAGGAGTCTGTAGGCAGAGTTTTACTCCCAGTGACTGCAATTGAGAGGCGTCATGATGAAAAACAGGTGGTTTCCAGGTGGTTCAATCTTGATAGCCAATTTGTCAGCGCAGTCGAGTCAAAAGTTGTCACAAGATTTGGGTCTAGAATCCACCTAAGGGTTTCTCTTGATGGGGGTTACCATGTGCTTGACGAGACCACAATGTACAGCAGTGATGTTAGGCCGACTGCGAAGCAATTAAGGAAGCCCCATATTGGTGTGCTTGAGATGGGGATTTTGGGTGCCACAGGACTTATGCCAATGAAACTCAAGGAAGGGAAAAGGGAGTCCATTGATGCTTATTGCGTTGCCAAGTATGGTCAGAAATGGGTGAGATCACGCACAGTGGTTGATAGCTTTTCACCAAAATGGAATGAGCAGTACACCTGGGAAGTGTTTGATCCTTGCACGGTTATCACAGTTGGGGTTTTTGATAATTGCCATGTTGACAAGAATGTCATTAATAATGGCCGTGATTCACGCATTGGGAAGGTTCGAATCCGTTTATCAACACTCGAATCAGACAGGGTATATACCCATTCGTATCCACTCCTGATGCTGCATTCCACTGGTGTCAAGAAGATGGGGGAGCTTCACTTAGCTGTAAGGTTCTCTTGTGCTAACATGGCCAATATGTTGCACATGTATACAATGCCATTGCTGCCAAAGATGCACTACGTGCAACCACTGAGTGTGAATCAACTGGATGCCTTGAGGTATCAAGCTATGAATGTCGTGGCATCACGACTTAGCCGGACAGAGCCACCACTGGGGCGAGAAGTAGTGGAGTACATGCTCGATCGTGATTCTCATATGTGGAGCATGAGAAGAAGCAAGGCCAACTTTGCGAGACTCATAAATGTGCTCTCTGGTCTTCTTGCCTTGGCTCGTTGGGTGGAGTCTATACGCAATTGGAATAAGCCGATCTACTCAGCATTGTTTCTCTTAACTTTCTTGTTCCTGGTTGCAATGCCCGAACTCATTATTCCTACGATATTGCTCTACATGGCATTTGTGGGTCTCTGGAGATATAGGTCTCGACCACGTCACCCACCCCACATGGACACAAGGCTCTCTCATGCCGAGAGCATTTTCCTTGATGAACTGGATGAGGAATTGGATTCCTTTCCAACAAGCCGAAGTGCTGAGATTGTCAGAATGAGATATGATCGATTGAGGAGTGTGGCAGGGAGAATTCAAACGGTAGTTGGTGACATGGCTACACAAGGCGAACGTTACCAGGCATTACTAAGTTGGCGAGACCCAAGAGCCACATTCTTATTTGTGGTCATGTGCTTGATGGCAGCAATTGGGTTTTATGCTGTGCCTATCCGAGTTGCGTTCGTGTTGTGGGGGCTCTGCGTGCTGAGGCCACCTAGGTTCAGGAACAAGTTGCCTTCTAGAGCTTTGAGTTTCTTTAGGCGGTTGCCTTCCAAGGCCGATAGTTTACTGTGAGACATGCAGAGAGAACTGCATGGTGTTGTATTTATGTGTAGGTCTTAAGGGCGATGAGCATTTCAAAACATCGACGGAAGGGCTTAGGTCTATGATTTTTGTCTCTGTAATATGACACTTAGTTCGTATTTTGTCTGGTCTGCCTCGCTCTATTTCGTCTAGGGAAACTATTATGTGCCTCGCTCTTAATTAGTTTTTTTTTTTAATTATTTTTATTTTTTAAATATATTTTCTGTTTAAAAAAATTATCTTATTTACTTATTTTGGTAGGGAGTAGGGACCAATTTAGGTTGTAAGCCACCTCTTAAGTCTACATATGATGCGCAGCGCTAAAAGAAACTATCCCGATGGGTATCAGAAGCTCTCCAAGACTTCTTAGGCCACGTAATGGGGAAACAAAGATTATTTATCTCACTGAACATAAAAAATGGTTCTTTTTCTTCACATTTACCATAGATTTCCCCCACTTATTTGTAACTTCAAATGAATGTTTTTTTCCCGACTCTAAAATCAGACTTGTTATTATTTTCTTCAAATGGTTGCCCTCAATTGCTTCATACCCTCCATTTTTAGGCTGTGCCTTGAACATGAAATATGGGAAAACAAGGCAGCGGGGAATTGGACAAGCGACAGCACCTCTTTGTCTAGCTTCTGCTTTTGCCTTGGCTGCCTCTTTGTCTTCTTGGGCTTTGTCTGAGGTGTCCATAGCAGATGGGCCTTTTCCGCAATGTCGGACCATCGGCCGTTGGAACCATGCTGCGATGCTTGTGCGTCCCTTGGCATGTCTTTTGGGTCGAAATCGAATGGAAAATGCAGGAGCTTTTGCTTTGTTTATTTAAATTTTAAATTATTTCAATTTTTCAGGCATTCTAAATTAAAAAAAAAAAATTCAACAGAAGCATTGGACCTAGTCAAACAAAATGAAAATACTTAGCAAGTGGTCCAGAGTAATAAGAAAAACGAAGTACAAATCTCTATTGCTTGATTTAATGAAGCATTGGACCATACGAAACAATTGACCGATGTACAACACAAGGAGCATCCAACTTACATCTCAACTTTCTATGGTAATGAATCAGGATTTCAAAAATCAGAATCAAAGGTCTGTCTGTCTATCTCTCCATCTTCAAACATCAGATCAGCGTGAATGACAAACACCTAAAGATTCATGGATCACTAGCTAAAAAGACCTGGTTCTCATTTGGAACTGTACGCTTAAACAACACCCAAAGAAAAGCCTCAAACCCAATAGCCATCATTCCAACAACGCCTTGGAAGTAGCCCCCCATGCTCACTCATGCTACCTCTTAATTTATAAAAGTTTGGCTTACTCCGTACGGTCCTCAGGGGACCTGATCTGTTCCCATGCCTAACTGGCAAAGACAACCGATCACAGACTAAACTTGCAGCTGAAAATGGATGGTTTTCCATCTCCTCAAGTGGACCTGAGCTATATTCCATTGTGATGAAAGAAGAGGCTTGCCCGTAAGTTAATCGAGGGGATAACCCACCAGCATTCCACCAACTACTATCAGAAGGAGCAAGATCACTTTTAAAATCAGAATCTGGAACAGAAGACTCCTTTTGGCTATAATTATCTCCACAAGTCTCATCTGTATCCTTGTATATCAACTTTAGGGCCTGTACAACTTCACCCATAAATGGCCTGTTAGTTACCTCTGGGTGAACACACATGGAAGCAATGGCTGCCACCTTAGCAATGTCATCAAAATCATAGCTTCCATCCAATGAAGGATCAACCACCTGCTCCAGTCCTTCTCGACTGGTCAGCAGCGGACGTGCCCAAGTTACTAAATTTTCATGTCCCTGAGGTTGGGACATGTCTACAGGTTTTCTCCCAGTCAGAAGCTCAAGCAGTACAACCCCATAACTATAAACATCACTCTTCACAAGCAGATGCCCTGTCATCGCATATTCAGGGGCTACATACCTGCAAAGCGAAAAAGCCCTCAAGGAAAGATGAGCAATACCTAAAACATGTGCGAGTCAGTAGTTCCAATTGGTGGGGAGATTAAGACTATCATTAACAAGGTTCAATAAGGCAGATGAATAAAAGGATTAAATTAGGATTTCATAAGATTTTATTCAGATAAGCATAACTACCCAAATGTTCCCATGACCCTAGTAGATATATGTTGACTTCCTTCAGTTGCTTCCCTTGCCAATCCAAAGTCAGAGACCTTGGGCGTGAAATCATTTTCCAGTAAAACATTACTAGCCTTAAAATCTCGATGAATTACACAGGGATTAGAATCTTCATGAAGATAGGCCAATCCTCTAGCTGCTCCAAGGGCAATCTTGAGCCGTGCATCCCAGTCTAGAGGTCCTTTTTTCTTGTCAACACCTGAGACAACAACAAAGGATGTGCCAAGGAAACTTACCTTCATAGTCAGCTTATTTTTATGCCAAGTAGAATCATAAACAAGATAATTCCACAAGAATTGCTAAACAGGGTCCTCCAGTCAATCTCATGAGGAGGCGGGGGCATCCTTATTAGAATAAAGACTTGCTACAAAACGATAGTTAAACAATAGGAAAGCATACCATGCAAGTGAGATTCAACACTACCATTGTGAACCAGTTCATACACCAAGCAGCGTGTGTTTCCTGCAATGCATATACCAATCAGTTTGACGAGATTTCGGTGATGTAGCCGACTTAGCATCCCAACTTCGGCAATAAATTCATGATCTCCATTTTGGATCTCTCTTGTAAGTAGTTTTACTGCAACTTCAGTTCCATCTTCCATAGTCCCGTGGTAAACACATCCAAATCCTCCTTCACCCAATATTCTCTTTGAACTGAACTTCTCTGTTGCCTTCTCAATCTCAGTAAATGCAAATGTCTTAACAGAAAGCATGCATGTAGCCATTGCAGATGTAATGGACGTTGATTTTGAGCTTGCAATACTGCTGGACAGGAGAGACCCAATACCTGCAGATGAATGTGGATATCCAAACAGAAAAAGTTGTCATATGACAGCTTTTTTGTCATAATGACTAGATCATTAGAAAAGAATTCTATCCCACAGGCCACAACAGAACCTCCTGAAATAACATAATAATTATTATAACATTTTGTCTTTGATCAGTAAAACAAAAAAATGTACCACAAAATTTTCTAAATATGTTCCTGGTTATATTTTCTTTAAGCAGTGGGCACTATATGCGAAACCATCCAAGAAATTATGAGGTAAACTGAGAAAACAAGAATTCTAACAATACAATGCAAGTAGAGCACAATGGATATGGGAGTGCATACCAGATCTTTTGTTAAAAGACAATGTAAATGTAGGACCAACAGCACTTGACAGTCTTCCAAACTTTCTCCATCTAATGAAAATGAAGATTGCTCCAATAAAAACCAGTAAAAGTACAAATGCTGACAAAGCAATGATGATGATGGTCTTAAGATTCATCTTCTGATTTTTGACCACAAAAATTGCAGTGATAGGGAGATCTCCAGCACTTCCACTTGGACCACTTCCCATGGAATTTGGATATGGTGGTGAAGAAGGAAGTCCTGGTATTGCTTTCAGGTCATAAAAATGATAAAGTAACATAGATGCAAAGTAACAAAGATTATGAAGAGAATTGAAGTTATTTACCAGGATAGGTAACGTATAGCACTTCATAATTTCCAAAAAGGGTCACATTTAGAGGGACTTTCTTATGCCAAAGTCTCTCATATGTCAGCATTGCAGTTGTATTATCGAACTGGTCTCCTAATGGAACCAAGTTAATGTCAACTACTGACTTCCCCTGATTTTGACTATCAGCGCTGGCACCCATTATTTTTACTTGACCCTGTTCCAAATATGTACCCAATGCAATCTCAATCTCTAGGTGATTCAATACAGGAAAAACTGCAAAAGGAGCCATGTCGAGAAGAAGTCTGACTTTCATGGGAAAAACACAACTACAGGGTGAACCAAAAGGAGAGGCAGTCAGCGGCTCAACACAAATTTGATCGCAACCTGTCAAAGATTCTTCTGTTAACAATATATGTCTAAAAGTATCTAGTGTCAGAAAGAAATTTAGCTTTGCACTCATTCATTACCTTGCTCTTCTGAAGGGGATGGAGTGACCACAACAGGTTGCGCGTGGCTACGACGACGATGATGACCATGCCTTCTAGGAACAGGGGCTTCACTAGGACCAGAGGCAGAACCTAAAATAGAAAGGGCAACATTAGTGTGAGATAGCAACAATGTGACAGCAAGCTCCTGAGATTGTGATTATAAGAGATACCTTGATGGAGTAGACTGGGAGCAGGTGTAGTAGAAGGGCCCGAAAAGGGTTTAACAATGCCCAATTGAGATGGTTGTGATCGAACAAGAAACACACTATTCAAAACAGGCCTCCCTGTGAGCAATACAGCAAGCTCATACATTAAAAGTAGATGGCCATTGTGCATCACAATTAAAACAAATTAAAAAACAAAAAAAGCCAAAAACCCCTAATGGTGCCCTCATTACAATGTGTATATATATATATATATTTTAAAAAGAGAGAGAGAGAGAGAGAGAGAGAGAGAGAGAGCAGGCTTTCCACTCAACGGCATAAAGAGAGGAATGAACAATGCCTTGAGCCTTCAGGGAAATATCAAACTGAAGAGTAAAAGAGAAATTCACAGATGTGAACTTGAATGAAAATAGTTCAGACAATCATCAATAGAAAAAATGCAAGAAAATATCTTGCTTTTCCCTACATTAATTTCAATTAGTTAGCAACCTTACCATGCGCCCCCACGATTTCTTTCACAGATAATGGCTGATTTGGCTGCAAAACAGAAGATAGTTGTCTGTCCGGCAGTGAATGGCCTGAAAATTAAGAGTCACACGAGTACACAAAAATAAATAATCTCTACCATGACCACGTAAAATAAGGGGGGGGAAATTGAATGGTAAGAATCAACGTCAATAGTTCATCCAAAATTGAAAAGTTCCCCAAACATTAGGGTTCCTTCCTTTTGAATCTAGCTACAGCCATATTTGAACTCGATTGAGTTCAGCATAGCAATGTCCCCGCTTACCAATTTTCTTTTCTCTGTTTTGCATATCCAAAAACTAAACGAGAGCATTTAACCGAGAAATCAAAAACACACCCGAAAGAAACAGTAAATTACCTAAACAATTAAAAGCAAAGCAAAGCAAACACAGAAGAAGAAGAGGCAACAGCGTCAGCGGATGCGTCGGTGACGCCATCTTCTCCCAATCCAAACATCCACAAAGACCACCATGGTCAGAATCCAAGGTCTCAGAGCCCCAAACCGTGTCTGGAGATCCGCCGGCAGCTACCATGGCACCGGCGGCGACCGCGGGCACGTGTCTCCACTGCATTGTGAACTCACGTGGATGAGTTGCATAGCTAACAAGAAAGCAGAGCAAGAAAGAAAGGAAGAACGTAAAATAAACGACAGCCTCTGTTTGAATGTGAGGAGGAAGCTGCTGAAACGGTGCGTGTGGAGAGGGAGAGCGTGGGAAATGATGGTGGCTTTTGTCTGTATACCGTGGTGGGAACGCATCGATTAAACGACAAAGCCAGGTGGCGTTTTTCTCTTTGTTGTCGATGGATTTCTGTGGTTTAAAATTTCTGCACCGACTTGCCTGTTTTCTCTTTTTGTCTCCGCCCACGCGGGCTTCTGTGTACAGTTGAGTTGAGTTGGGAGATGCCCGAGATATTATCTGGTGATTTTAGGATAATTAATCTCGAGAAAATGTTTATCGGATCTCGATTGTAATTATCAACTAATTCACTTAATCTCCACCGTATCGCTTCGTAATTTTTATAAATCATATATGATGTAATGCAGCAAATCCCATAGCATTGCCTCTCATCGTGGCATTCGTCTGTTGGCCTTCTTGCATTGAAATCGCTACTCGTGTTAAGCAGCTCATATTGCTTGTCCGCCATTGCTTTAAGCAGCCCTCCACCACACGTTTTACTTTTTGAAATTTTGCATTATAATTTATCAAAATATGTAAAATTTACGAAAATCAAATGATTATTAATTCTGTATTTTGTGATATAATGATTTTTTTAAAAATAAATTAAAATAAGAATAAGAGCATCAATTGACATCGGTACTGGTGTATGGATCAGCTTTGAAGGCGACACTGCTCGTGCTATTTACCGCTGTTTCCCGTAAATCCCCAATTGGGGTATTGAAGATAGAGACGCTGGATAAAATTTTTTTGAAATATAAAATCTTACGTTCATATTTACTTGTTGACGTTACAGAGTCACGGTGCTTTAATTATACGGCAATCAAATGTCCTCGACGTTTGATAAAATGTCGTATTATCGGAAATTGTGCAAAATTTTCGAGATCGATTGGGATATTTAATACCCAATTTTAATTTTTTTTTTTTCAAATTGAATCACAAAGTAACATACAAAGTGCACATTGTTCACTCCGTGACACAATAACATTTTTAAAATATTGTGAAGCGATATTGCACATTTAATATCAATAACGCGTTTTTTTTATAAGAAAACAATAATAATTTTAACAAAAACCAACGAGTTGTTGACAGGCAACCGATTTTATTTTTAGTTATATATTTATCGACAATAATAGAAAGAAAAAAAAAGAAGAGAAAAAGAAAAAGCCATAAATATGGACCAAAAAAATTATTTGTTTTTTATATGTTAAATCGCGAACAGAAACTACCTCCGTACCTGGCACTCAACTACGCCTGCGAAGCCCCCAGCTGTCCTTGGCAACTCGGAAAAACGGTTACTCAACTCAAAACGACATCGTACTGTTGCTCAACGGAATAAAGTAGCGGTGGCCCGCGCATCCCCTCCTCTGAAAAATTTAGCGAATTATTAATAATTTCGAATCAATCTCAGTCACGGTCTCCCTTCTCCGCCGCCGATCGTTACATCACTGCCTCCGACGAACCTCTCCGACCAGCAAAATTTTTCCGGTCTAGGTATTCTTCGCGACCTCCGTCTCTTTTCTTGCGGTTCTTCTGTCCGTACCTAACGGTCTAATTTTACTAGGAATAGAACTTCGGCTTGTCTCGATGTGTTAGCTGTCTCTGTTTGGCATCTAAGTCAGTGTTATTAAGGTTTCGGTTTCTGTTTTGTTTGTTATTATTGTTTTGAAAATTTGATTCGGAGGTCTCCGTGGGCGTGGAGGGAATATGGCTGCTCGGTTTAATGAATCTTTGTCGCTAGATTTCGTACGGCGTAGTTGTTCCTGTCGTGTAAATAAATCCTTTGTTTTCTTGTGTGAAGGTTTATCTTAGAAAGTTGACCTCCAGCAAGTGGCTTGAAATTTACACGACCATTTTGGTGGTACACGTGGATTCACTTAGTGAAATGGGAATATCAGATTACAGAAGGGGAGAAGGAATATCAAAACGTCTTGAAACATTTCGAAATGCCTCATTAATGGAGGACTCGCCAACAATGATTGGTTCAAAAGGTCTGATTAGGAGGCGTGAGTTTATTAGGGTTATTGTTCAAAGTCTTTATTCGTTGGGTTATAGAAATTCAGCTTCATGTTTGGAATTGGAATCTGGTGTTTCATACAAATCCGTGGATTTTAAGTTCCTGGAATCCCAAATACTTGAGGGAAATTGGGTTGCCTGCATCGATACGATCAATGCAATCGAGGAGTTGGTGGATGAGAGTAAAGCTTCAGCTTTGTTTCTTGTGTTCAAGCAGTGTTTGCTAGAGTGTACAAGTTGTGGGGATGACTCCTTGGCACTTACTGTTTTAAGGAAACAGGTTCCTCTATCGTGTGTGGGCAGAAAGAACATTCATAATCTTGCTTACAATATTCTGTGCTGGAAGGATATGGGCTTGGGTATGAAAGATGACTGTGTCATCCATGAGATGCGAAAAAAATTGTTGATGGATCTGGAAAAAATACTTCCTCCGCCAATTGTGCTACCTGAGAGAAGGTTGGAACATCTGGTTGAAACTGCTGTCACTGCTCAAATTGATTCCTGTGTATATCATAATTCGCAGGATGCAGTTTCACTCTATGAGGACTACTGCTGTACAAGAGATCAACTCCCCACAGAGACTGTTCAGGTTTGCTTCTTGCTGATATCAAACTAGCACTGGTCAGAGGCATTTCACAATTTCTACTTTCTGTCTTCACCTTTTATCCCTGAATAATATTGCAATTAAAATCAGATGATAATTGACTTTATATGAATCATTAGAAATGGTTCGTTGTTGGAGATAAACTATTTGGCAGTATTAAGCTTACTTTATGATGTGTTATTCATACTGCCCATCGCACCCTGGGAATCAGTTTTGTGCTAGTTGTATTGTGTTATGATCACACTATTTCATTAGAGAAAAGCAACAAGGAAACAAAGTAAAGAGTGCAGACAGTGTGTTGCAACTTGTAACATGAAATTTTGGTGCTGTTAAACTTTACTAAAAGTTTGAGTGGAATCAAAGCTCAAATTTTTTGATACTTTACCCTTATTGTTATCCTTGTTTTCTGTTGCTTTTGCAGGTTTTGATAGAGCATAAGAATGAAGTTTGGTTTGTACAATTCTCATATGGTGGGGAGTATTTAGCCTCTTCCTCAAGTGATTGCACTGCCATCATATGGAAGGTGCCCATTTTGATTCTTTTAACCTATGGATATGTGCATCAGAAATAGTTTCCCTTTGAGACTTTTGACTTGTGTGTAGCTGCATTATGATATGGAAGCAAGGTAGAAATTTTCTTTCTTGAGTTGTCTTGGGGTTGGAGAATTTGTATGTTTAGATGCAGTTATTGTTCAAATATTGTTATAACCATTTTGTACAGTTTCAGAATATTTCGGGGCAAATTTTATGTTGGTTTAAGTGGAAGGTTTTCACCCTGTTTTCCTACCATTCAGGTGAGATTACTGGCTCTGGATAGGAGTCCATGGGATGATTTTTTTTGAAATGCAATTGTGTTTTTTTTCCCCCAAATATGAAGCTGGAGTATACTTCTCCAAGTCGGTTCTTTTGCCAAATTCACACTGAAGTTTTAGAGAAAATGAAAGAATGAGTACAGCGGCAGGCACTGTTTTAGTATCGGGTTTCAAGATCTTTGAGCCATAGGCAGACTTTGTGGCTACTTTATTCAAGCTATATTTTAGCCATGACTCTGGTTTTTAGTTCACTCCTTGGGATGATGGAGAAAAATGATGGCATCTGGTTATTGCACTCAACTTTAATCATATAGTTTGAAAATTTTTGCATATTATCCTACTGCTCAAATTGCACTGGCTTGAGGTTCTGGATTCCGGTGTGTACTTTGTACTGGGTTGATTGTTTGGTTGAAATCGGGTTTGTGCTTAGCACCATATATCGGCATTCTAGTTGGTGAAAAAAGAGGATATTGACCGATCAAATAATTCCATAATTTTTGCTCTAGGTATCGGAAGATGGAAAGCTGACATTTAAACACGCACTACAAAGTCACCAAAACCCAGTATCTTTTGTGGCGTGGAGTCCTGATGATACAAAGCTGCTAACCTGTGGAAACGGAGAAGTTCTCAAGCTTTGGGATGTGGAAACAGGTACATGCAAGCATACATTTGGGGATCATGGCTTCATTGTAAGCTCATGTGCTTGGTTTCCCGACTCAAAGAGATTTGTATGTGGCAGTTCTGATGAAGAAAAGGGCATCTACATGTGGGACTGTGATGGAAACGAGATAAAAGCATGGAGGGGCACGAGGATGCCCAAGGTTTTGGATCTTGCTGTGACGCCCAATGGGAAGAATCTTATCTGCATATCCCCAGAGAAAGTTCTGATAGTAAACATGGAAACAAATGCTGAAAAAGTCATTCAGGAAGAGAATCTAATGAGTTCGCTTTCAATTTCCGCTGACAGCAAGTTCTTTATGGTCAACCTTAATAGCCAAGAGATCCATTTGTGGGACGTTGCTGGAACGTGGAAGAGGCCATTGCAATATATGGGACACATGCAACACAAATATGTAATAAGATCCTGCTTCGGTGGTTTAAATAGCTCATTTATTGCCAGTGGCAGTGAGAATTCGCAGGTACACTCCCTTTTCTCCACATTTCAACTTTTCTTCAATGCTTCTAGAAAGCCGCATGCATGCATCTAGAACTGCTGTTTTTTTTTTTTTTTTTTTTTTTTGGGTGTGCACTCGATGAATTTTTGTAAATTATGTGACTATTCTTAGCAGGTATACATCTGGAATAGACGGAACTCAACCCCGTTGGAGGTTTTGTCTGGCCATTTAATGACTGTGAACTGTGTGAGTTGGAATCCTAGAAGGTATCAAATGCTAGCATCCGCAAGCGATGATCATACAATCCGTATATGGGGACCTAGCAAATCAAAGCAAATACAACATGATAAACTCATTCGATGAAACCAGACAGTCAACTTTGAAGCCCCCCCCTCCCCTCCCCCAAAAAATGAAATGTATATAGCTCCTTCCTTTCTTGCCTTTGCAATTCCTTCAACGAGGTTACAAGTTAGTGGCGTCCTTTCCTTTTGGCCCTTTCCAGTTTTGGAACACTCGTAGATTTTCTTTCCTTCGTGGCAGTTCCTCGTGCATCTGCACTTATTTCCTTTGTATCAACTTTGCGCGTTATAGCCGGTATTTCCTTTTTCGCTGATCACCCCTCTCCGCCTTAAGCATTCGTGGGTTTTGGTCTCAAAAGCTAGAGCGTTCCTTGGGTTAGGTTTTAATGATCTTTGCATTTGCTCTGATCTTTACGCTTCTGGGCCGGAGTGGTTTTGCATGGTTCTTCCCCCGGAGATATTACAATTAATAAACAATTTTGCAACAGGACGCTATAGGCAAACAGTGACTCAGATTGGTGCTCGTGAAACTTTCATCAGCTGTATAATATTTTGGCGTTGACCCGTCCTTCAGACCACAAAAAAATTAAAATAATAATAATAATAAAATAATAATAATAAAGAAGTACGTGAATATTCTTCCGACCTGCCTCACAGGAATATTCTATTTTCCGATTACACGAGATGTAGTTGTTAGCCTTATCTTTGGATATTCGATAGATGGCTTCGATCCGATCATCATGCGTGTAGATATATTGTCTGGTTAATATAAATAAATATATAAGATGATATTCAATACCACATAAATAATAATCAGTATTATATAAATTTTATATAAACATTTATTTTATTTTTTATAATTTTATTATATAATATTAAGTATTATTTAAGTAATATAATTATACTGTGTTTAACTTAAAGAATGTACCTATTTAATTTTAATATTGTCTTGGTTTAAGACAGAGACTCGGACAGTGATTAGATCTTGTGGAATTGAAGCCCAACGGGCGTTTTGATACTTTTAATTTTAACAAAATGATTATTTTGCATGCAATAAATAATCTATATGGCCGCCAGTTGTGTATAGATAAAATTAAGATAATGATAATAATAATAATAATATTATTATTAATTATAATCATATACCAAATAATTATGAATACAAAAATACCTGTTATAAAAGTGTAATATAACACTCTTTGCGAGTCTATTTCAAAAATCTGTGTCGATGTAGTAATATAGGTAATTTTTCTTGGGTTAAAAGTTGTAGGCTCACCGTTGAGGTTCACAAACGTGAAAAGGCTGACACAGCGCTCGCATAGATTTTGTAAAAGGTATTTTGGTTAGGACGAATGTTAAAAAAAATTAATATATATATATATATATATATAAGTATTTATATGAATTTACATTATGATAATTTATTTAATTATTTATTTCATTAAAAAAATTTAATACTTATTTTGAGTTAGTTTAATTTAAGTGATGCAAAATAAAATATAGAATAATAATATAATCCATACCGGCCTTAGCCTTATGCGTCTAGGTTTTCCGGTTATTTCCATTTGAAACCCCAAAATCAAATCAAAGCAAAAAGAGAGACGCATTTCTTGAGCCAACCATCGATCTTCGATTGTGCGAGGGAAAGAGAGAGAGAGACTGAAATCTGAAGCAACAATGGATCTTTGAGCCGTCATCTTCAATTCTCCGGCAATTATTTTTTTTTTTTAGTTTTCTTTTTAAAGAAAATTTTAAAAAATTGATCGTGCTTGAAACTACCAAATCCTCGCCTTATGAACTGGAATTGTAAAATTGACGATATGATGGGGCATACCTCACCGCTCGATCAAGATTCTCTGCAATCCTCGGCGTATAGCAATCCTCTTCACAGGTCCCCTTTTTTATTAGCCGTTTTTATTGGTTCGGTAGACGCGATTTTCTTCGCTTTTTCTAATTTTTCTAAATTGGGATATGGCGATCTGTGGAGTGTTTTAATTTGATCATGGAGCAATAATTAAGGTTATATGTCTTTTTTAGGTTTTTAATTAACATGCGAGTGGGAATTGGATGTTGATTTTTAATTTTGTGGAGAATGGAGTTAGGATTCGATTTGAAGGTTCTTTTTTTTTTTCTTTCTTTTTAAATTTAATTGTGTGTTGCTTAATATATTGCTTTTGTATGCCTTCTGTCAATCGCAGTAGTAGGAATGTATTGTGCTTGTTAGTCCGGAGAGAGATTTGTCCCAAAACAAAACATGTGCCGAAAATGCGATGGGGAGGAGTGTCTCAATCGAATGCCAATTTGATATCCACCCCCAAAAGCAAAGTGACAAGAGATGCAAAACGTGGTCTTATTTCATGGTATTTTGCATTGCTTTTAATCATGTGTTAAATGTCATCTAACCTTTTGTTTCTTGTTGGTCTCATTTGTGGATTTGTTTGTTTACACTTTAGGGTTGAGGCAGAATCGTTGTGGTATTTATCTGCCAAGTATTGTCCCCTGTTGCCCCCTCCAAGGTCGACTATTGCAGCAGCATTCAGTTCTGATGGGAAAACACTTGCCTCTACCCAGTAATTGTTGCCACTCTAGCATATTTTGTGGTTATTCATCAATTTATGATTGTACATTGCAGTCACTCTCTTTTTCATATTTGCAGCGGTGACCACACCGTGAAGATAATTGATTGTTATACAGGAAACTGCTTAAAGGTGTTAAGTGGCCATCGGAGGACTCCCTGGGTGGTGAGTTGCAATTTCAAGTTTTCTAATTGTGCTCAAAGACACTAACTTGGGTGGCTTGTCCTATTTCTGGCAAATAACTTTGTATAATAAATGCAATGTGCAACATGTTCTTGTGAAATCGTCAACTGAAAGTTGATTAATAACTTTTTTGATCCTTTTGATTTGTTTGAAAGAAAATTCATGTCAAAGAATCACTAACTTTGGTTTGTTTCTTGACTTGGATGTCAAGACCTATGTCTTCACTTGTCTTCCCCATCATGGGTTAATAGCATTTAATAACATTTAACAGCAAAACTTTGGTTGAACCAGAAGGCATGGCCACCACCATGAAAACAGAAGGGCCACCACCACTGAAACACCTACCTGGCCATCCACAAATAACCAGAAAACAAAAGTTAACCATCAGCAAATCCCAAGCACTACTGAATCACAACCACCATGCCACTAACCACTGGAACACCTCCCTAACCCTTTTCCATCTGCTGGCTGCAGCAACACTCTTTCAATGACATATTTTAACCAAGCTGCACATGAAGATGAATGAAGAGAATGTCACAGAGAGAGAGAGAGAGGGAGAGAGAGAGTAGCCCAATTTCACAATTCTTGAAACATTAGGGACCTTTTTGGGGTCTAAGCCTTAATTCTAGGTACTCTTGTTTCTTACATATAAGGATCCTGTTCTAGCTCTCTATCATAAATTCTTGTCTTTTCCTTGTTGGGTGATTTCTTTCTGGTATTATTAGGCATCTGACGAAATGCTCATTGTACAGGTTAGGTTCCATCCATTGCATCCTGAAATTCTTGCAAGTGGAAGCTTGGACTATGAGGTTCGCTTATGGAATGCAAACACCGCAGAATGTATTGGATCCTGTGATTTCTGTAAGTAGGGTCTGAGTCATGTTTAAATTACTACTACTTCTTCAGGTGCCACTATTGTTGTGAATATTATTGGTGAATTGTTATGTCATAAGGTCTTCTAATCTTGTTGGATTTCTTCTCTCACAGATCGTCCTATTGCTTCTATTGCCTTCCATGCTGAAGGAGAGCTACTTGCTGTTGCATCTGGTCACAAGGTGTTGAACTGGGTCTCCTAATATTGTTCAATCTTTGTTCACTTTTTCCCATGCCTCCACTCTGCAAAAGATTGAAGCTCAATTTTCTGTTTAACATAGCATTTATATGATTTGTCAGCTATACATATGGCATTACAATAAGAGAGGAGATGCTCCTTTACCACCCTTTGTGTTGAAGACAAGACGTTCTCTTCGAGCTGTACACTTTCACCCACATGCTGCTCCACTTCTCCTAACTGCTGAGGTGAATAATCTATTTGAAGTACATTTTATTTTTTAGATGTTCTATCCTGTAGTTTACAACATTTGACTGATATGCAGGTCAATGATCTTGACTCCTCAGATTCATCAATGACACGTGCAACCTCGCCTGGCTATCTGAAATATCCTCCTCCTGCTGTTTTTGTGACAAATGTTCAGCCCACTGATCGTGTTAGTTTGGCTGCTGAACTTCCCCTGGTTTCTTTTCCTTTTTCACTCATGCCTCCATTTTCTTCCGAAGATAAAGTAGATGATAGTGGGCATGTTGGCTCAAGTATAATGCAAGTGGGTCCTTCTGCTTCAACACTCTTTCAGGTAGATGTAAATGCAGCAGATAACTATCATAACTTGGTTCCTCCTATGTACACATTTCCTGCAATTCCTCCTAGTTCACATCCCAGCACAGTAGGCATAGTAAGTAATGCTTTGCCTAGTGGAATGAGAACTGGTGTCCCAGGCGCAACTGAAGATGCAATGGACACAGATGAGATGCATCCTGCTGGGGAAAACTGGCATACAAACTCCACTTGCTTGGGTGTTATTGCCGGTGGCAGCAACAGTGCATTTAATGGGGTGCCTGGACAAATTTCTGGTCATCAGCATTCTACAAATTTTGGGCAACTTCATCAGTTTTTACCTTCTAGGGACACTGCTTGGTGGGAACTACCTTTTTTGCAAGGGTGGTTAATGGGCCAAAGTCATGCTGGTGTTTCAGCTGTACTTCCTCCTAATGGTGGTAATCATGAACATTCTGTTCACCATACAGGTTCTTCCTCCTCTTACATGTCTAGTCACAATGTTGAGGCTGCAGTGGCTTCTCTAGCAATGCCTGGCAGCACCAGCCTTTCAGGGACTTCTGGGAGAGCTGGCTTGCGAATTCGCAATTCACACTCACATCTCTCTGTACCTGAAATAGGGGAAAGTATGGCTCCTATTAACATGCAACACAATGGTGCTGACACTCAGCCTATATTTAATAGAATCCAATCTGAAATTGCCACGTCACTGGCAGCTGCAGCTGCTGCAGAGTTACCCTGCACTGTAAAGCTCAGAGTTTGGTCTCATGATATAGAGCATCCTTGTGCACCACTCAATGCTGAAAGATGCCGTTTAACCATACCACATGCTGTCCTTTGCAGGCAAGTAGAAGGTTTTCAAATTTTATGCTTAATTACTCGGATATTGGCGTGTTGGAAATTGTCTGCTTGTTGATATTTGAAGTATAATTTTGCTGCCACTCTTGCATGGATGAGATTTTCTATACACTTTTATTCCATGAATTAATTTGTTGTCACATTCCTTTCGGATTTTCCATTTTAAGATATGAAGCTCCTCTTCATCAAGCCTTTGGTTTTGTCTTTTGCAAGAATCTGTTGACGCTTGATTCGCATCTGTTTTTGCAGTGAAATGGGTGCCCATTTTTCTCCGTGTGGAAGATATTTGGCAGCATGTGTTGCATGCATGCTCCCTCATATGGAAGCTGAACTTGGACTACATAGCTTAATTCATCAAGATTCGGTCATCTCAACATCCCCAACACGGCACCCAGTTTCAGCACACCAAGTTATGTATGAGCTCCGCATATATTCCCTGGAGGAAGCAACGTAAAACTCAATGCAACTTATAAAACTCTCTCTGTAAGTCTGTGGAACAGTGGTCTTATTTATGAAAGTGTTTGTTTCATTTGTTCAGCTTTGGTTCAGTGCTTGCATCTCGGGCAATCAGAGCTGCTCATTGTTTGACATCAATTCAGGTTAGTTCTTTTGATAAATGGAAGGACTTGTAGATGTTATCATTGTGGCTTCTTCAGTTAAAACTTCTCTTTCACATTTTTGCAAAATAATTTCACCTCATTAATTTGATCCATGTGTTCCAAAATCAGAAGATAGAACCTTGTTTCTCTTGGCTCTATCCAGTTGCATTATAGTTCTAATGCTTTTGGCTATTCTGGTTGCAAGTGATGGTTTCCTCAGCTGTGATAATTCAAGTTATATCACCCAAGAAAATTTTGAATTGTCATTTACCATCCTCTGTCATCTTGCATCTGCCATTAGTAGTGCCAATGGTAGCTCCAACATATGGTTTATTGGGAATATGATTTCTGCAGTCTTATAGTTGCCTATCATCATTCAATGGCTGTTTGATCTTCCAGGTTTCATTTGTTGACTTAATATTGCTTTGGCATGTACCTTTTGTTGCATATGCAGTTTTCACCCACTTCTGAGCACATACTACTGGCTTATGGGAGACGTCATGGATCACTTCTGAAAAGCATTGTAATTGATGGGGAAACAACGTCGCCTATTTACACAGTTCTGGAGGTGAAAATTCATATTCTGGCCTGCTATCCTTATTTTTATGGCTTAGGATATTGTAAGGCTCTCTTCTTTCCTTTTCCCATCATTTTTCAGTCGGTAAGATTGTTGTTTTGCAATATGTTGTAAAGAAGTGATAGAGTTTATTTGTTAATTTTTCCTTATAACTTTTGATTCAAGGATTTGTTCTTCTACTTTATTTTGTGGATTGGTGAGCTGTATATGCGATGGGATAATGCATTTTGGCAAGTCAGTCAAATATGCTCTCTGTAGTTAGACCATAATCATGATGACATGATTCTTCTCACATCTCTTCTGTGGCTTATGCACAGACTCATTCTGACATGCAATGCTTTGTTGTACAGCACTTCTTGATGTCTTGTGAAATCTGTTGGCATCCAATGACACAGTTCTTTCTCTCCTTTAGGTCTATCGAGTTTCAGACATGGAACTTGTGCGAGTGCTTCCTAGTGCAGAGGATGAGGTCAATGTTGCTTGCTTCCATCCCTTTGCTGGGGGAGGTCTTGTTTATGGAACCAAGGTGTGTGTTTGTGTGTGAAATTTGTATATCCTCAATCTTTTTTCTCGGGCTCTGCATAACCTTTTTTCGTATAAAATGCAGGAAGGAAAGCTTAGAGTTCTACGTTTTGATGGTGCTCATGATGTAAATTACACCAGACCAAATCACTTTCCCGAGGATAACTTAACTGAGGTAGAATAGTCCAAAATTTTGCCGTATTTACTGTTTTCTTTATTTGTGTTTTCCCTCGAGTGTTTTAATTGTTTGAGAATTGGCCATCGCTTGTGGATAGATGTAATTCTACATATGCCTCCTTTTCCATATACTAATGGGTGACTGCATATGAAAAGACTAAAAAAAACAACTTTTGTAATATTTTATTAGTTGAAACTTAAAATGTTCGCTTATCATACAAGATGAAAAAGTGGATGTGGAAGTAATGAGTTACAGACAGAAAAGTGACTGGTCCTTTAGCCTACCCTTGCCTTTGTTTCTTGTTTACTCTTTTGTAAGTCATTCGACATATGTTTAAGATGCAAACTGTTTATTTGCTTTTGGAATATTGCCATGTAGATGAGTGGATTTCTAATATAATTTACCTCTTCATCTCTTTTGGACCTTGCATTATATTGTGTCTGCAACTGATTTCTGCATTATCTTGTAGTTAAAACCAACTGTTGTTGATCCATACCACGAAAGGATATTAACGTCTTTGGTTCAAATGTAGATGATAACGCCTGCAACTGCTAGATAAAACCCAGTGTTGTTGACACATAATACTGTGAAAGGATTTTAATGTTTTTGATTCAAATGTCGATGATAAAGTGTGCACCGACCTCCTCCTAATTCTCTTGTTAGGCTTGTGATGTCAAAACTGTTCCTTTTTTTGACATTTTATGCGGATTACAAGTCAAAGGATGAGAACTCCATGCCCAAACTTCTTTCGGAAGCCATGCGACTTTGCTTGGAATGCATGGTAATAAAACCCCATTCCATGTTGAAGAAATATGCATTTGAATTGGAGATTTGGTACATCAATATTTACTGTTGCCTTGAAAAAACGACATAAAGGCCAGAGGATCATGAGGTTAAACTAGTTTTGTGAGCTATTACGGTTATGGATGCATTTAGTTATTGAAAAGTTTTCTTTGGTGCGCCGCAGGGACTCTGACCACGAGTGACGTGGGATGGGACTAACAGCTGGAGCTTTACTTACTGACTTCAACCAGCAAAATCTAGAAAATGTATTCTAATCATTTACTGAAATGTATAGTAAGTACCCTGTTAACCCAAGTCTGTGATCTTTTATTTTCAAAATTTTTGCTTGATGTCGCCATTTCCCTCTTCCTGAGTCAACTAAAGCCATCCCCAACTTCCAGTAGGGAAAAAGGGAAAAAAAAAAAGAAAGGAAAAACAGACCTGTTGTGCTTGTGGGCGAGTTGGAATTGATCTTCATTGTAAGAAAGCGCTTTCCTGTTGTTGACCGTTGAGCAGGCTTTGAATTAGCTGTTAGAGCTCTTGTATTAAACATGCGTGGCAAGCAGTGTAATTTACTCAGAATAAAAGCATGGGGTAGTATGATTTTCGGCCGCAATACGTCACCCACACGCTTTTAGATTGTTAGGACATCTGCTGCAGCTCTGACCACGATTTGGTTCGAATCGGAGAGTGGTTGGGGTATGATAGTTCTACAAAAGATAAGAAAGAAAGGAAGAGGGTGCTTGTTTTTCTCTTCATATTCTTTTCAAATAAACAGATTAAAAATTTTTATAAACAAATAAAATTTAAAAAAAAAAAAAAGGGGATAGAGTCATCTCAGAACGAGACTTGAGTTGGATCAGAAATCGGATTGGAATAAGAATCAGAACTGAACCTCGAGTAGCTTGCTCTATCTCGGCCATGGAACTAGAACATAACTGGTCCCGTCAAAACATAACTTCTACCGAAATGATCCAGCTTTCGGCCCATGTGGCGTTGCTACTCGTTGCATGTCGTGATCCATTGTGTGCCTGGATCTAATTGATTTCATTGGTTGCTCGTTTCTAGGGTGACGTCGAGAAGCTCTTGTGTCTCTCACGCGTTTATTTCAGCTCTTCCATCAGTGTATGAATCCCGAGCCCACTTAGCTGGCTTTATTGGGCTTAGATGAATTTCACCCAAACTCCTGCGGGATCACTTAAGACTCAACCCGTTCAAAGTTGTAGGCTCGGAGAACCGGTCGCTATGAAATGTCTCCTAAAACTCAAAGATGTTGTATTTCAAGTCAGCACATAACCCACCGGTGGGTTTACAAAAGAATGAACAAAAGGATTTCTCGGACGTTTAAATTTGGTTTGGGTCCGACCTCCTTCCCTTTTTTTGTTTATTTATTTATCTGTTTGTTTTTTTATTTGTAAAAGCTAATAATTAAATTCAAGCTCCAAACTAAAAATTCACGTAAACTTTGTTATTAGCTCTCGTGATTAGTGACGGTCTGATCTTCTTCTTAAGGGCGGAGCAATACTTGTCAGCAATGGCTTCAATTAGAGTAGTACTTTTTTGAGAGCTTTGCGCTGTTAATTTTTATTCGAATTATTAGAATTCGGGTCAATGATAATACCCTTAAGTGAATATAGAGTTTTTTTTATAATTATTTTTATGTTGATGTAATATAAAATTTATTTGTATCTATTTAAATTTATTATTTTTATATCTGTACAAAATTTTCCATTAGGATACATACCCTCAAACGGAAGTTAAATTGTCAAACGGTTGAAATTCTCGACTCCAATAATTGCATTCTTACTCGCACATGCTAACGTATGCGCCGTAGATATCACTAGCACATAATTGCTTTTCGGTTGAAAAGCTAGGCTGAGATTGTTCAGAAGATAACATAAGTAGCGTGACCGCAACAGCTCATAATTTCTGTTGCCCATCTTTGCTTCGTTTATATTCAATTGGTTTAATTTTAAAATTGCAGTTCATCGGCACAGTTTGAATAATAATAATTATAAAAAAAATAAAAAAGAAAAAAAGAAAGAAAGAAACAAAAACAATTTTGCGGGATTAGAATGTGAGCACAGCAATGCAACTGATTAAAGAAAAACGCGTAGCATCGTCCTCTGGGGGGGGGGGGAGGAGGCACATGGGGTGTGTCCAATTGACAAAACAAAACAGACGGGGCATTTAAAATCATTCTCTGAAAAAAGAAAGTATTTTCTCTTCCATCACCGTCACGAACACAGAAAATGTTAAAAACAAAGAATCGATAGACGAAGGGAACGAGATCGCGTTGACCAGTCAAAAGGGTGCATTAAAAGCGACACGCCTTGACTAATTGTTTTTGCTATCTTTGACTACAAGAGATCACTGCCTCCATTGATAATCATCATATTTACAAGAAAGAAAGAAAGAAAGGAGATAAAAAAAAAAAAAAAACATAGAGAACCAACTACAATTACGCCCATAATCAAAGAATAAATTGATAAAATCACCAAAGCAACCACCATCAAGAAGAAATGAGTTGATATATTTGAAACAATATTAATTGGAAGGAGAAGAAGTGGTAGTAGTAGTAGAAGAAGAAGAAGAAGAAGAAGAAGAAGAAGAAGAAGAAGAAGAAGTTGACTCGAATTTGTAGTACTTATCAACAGCAACAGACACATCCCAAGTGCAACTGAGGCCTTTGGGTAAGATCACGAGGTCTCCTGCACCAAACTCCACAAACCCTGATGACCCTTTTGGGTACGCTTTCACCTTCCCTTTCAACAAATAGCACGTCTCCTCCGCGTCAAACTTTAGCTGGTATTTCCCCGGCGAGCAACCCCATCTTTTTTTTTTTTTTTTTCAATTTTTATAAGAAAAATAAACATAGAAAAGAAAAACCAATTGAGAATTTAGATCACAACCCCAACTCAACCAAAAAGATTCATGTTATACACTACAACTCACTGTATCTATATTTTTACACATTTGTAGATAGATAGACAGATAGAGAGAGAAAGAAAGAGAGAGAAAGAAAGAGAGAGAGAGAGAGAGAGAGACTAACTTGGGCCAGCACTTGATGTTCAGCTCATTGAGCCTCGATTGTGATGGGTTTTTTTCGACGACGATTCTTAGGTTTTCAGCCATGAATTGTAAAGAGAAAAACTGGTAAGAGTAGAAATTATAGATACATAGATATGTGAAATTGTGTTGTGGACTGAGGCCCAAGGGAAGGAAAGGGAAGGGATGGGGATAACGAATGGGAATACCTCTTTTTTGACATGAAATGGAAGAAAGAAAGGATAAGACACAACATGTATATAGGCCATGCTCGAGTTGTGCCTCCTCATTATTAACCTTGTCCTATCACATTCTGCCATGTCATAATCTCTCAATAAGTTAAACCGACCT
>CM034052.1:7792293-7818543 GCA_019804595.1 Bruguiera parviflora | reverse complement strand
ACACTAATTTATTATTTTTTCAAAATTTGCGATGTGAATTGAGATATTTTTTCATTATAATATCTTTTTACATTATTTTTAAGATTTTATATGTAGAATTATGTATCTAAGGGAAGGACGAATGGAATATTTCATTTATCTTAAAATTGATATTCGGTACTATTTTTCTTTTTTTTTTTTTGTTTTTTTAGGAAAAGAGAGAGAGAGAGAGAGAGAGAGAGAGAGAAAAGAAAAGAAAAAAATCATTGGCTCATTGCGGAGGCAAAATTCAATTCAATCAGAGGAACAGGGGGAAGTCGGTTGTGAAGGGATGGAGCGGATTATTGACCGGGTCAAAAGTTGACCAGATTACCGCGACATGTCACAGGTGGGGCGACGAAGCATTTGGGTGGAGATTCCCAGTACTGTTTGTTTGACCAAGTTATCGGCACGGCAGTGCCCAGGCCCACGACTTGGATCCTTCTACGATACGACGGGCCCGGTCGTGTACGATCCGAATTACTAACGATGTCACACGTGCAGATTCACGTGAAAGCACATTATTGCTTTCTTTGTTTGTTGGTTTGTTTCTCCCGGCAGCCCGCTGGTTTGGCTTTACGCCATGAATCGCGCGCAGCGTCGTGGGGGTCGAGGGCCGGTGAGGAGGAAGACGAAGAACGAGAAAAAAACATGGGCTAAAAATTCTTCACCAGCGTATGTTCACCTTTATATATCTATATATAATTAGCCCTGCATGCAATTGCAAGACGGACGATGGATCGATAATTACAAGAGGGACTTGCCGTCTCCACAATCGCATTACCCCCACTGTCTTACAACAATCATAAATGTCTCGTGGAAAGTGATCCTGCCCCATCAATGAATTGATCCGTGGTAGGCAAAGCAAAAACAAGATTTGCAGCTTCGATTTTAAGCACACATTAATCTTTGTTACGGTACAATGTACCATCTTTTTTATAATTTTTTTTTTTTTTAAAATAATTATATATATATATAAAAGATTAGAGAGTACGTTTTGTGCGTGTAACGCGGAGAAATTGCAACAAAACGTGTTGAAAGTTCAGAATATTGGACCTAATTTGATGATGTAGTTGTCTGTACTGGAAGACCGAGCGTGTGGAATTCAAACACTTGCTTTTAATTTTTGTCCCCTTTTTTAAAAAAAAAAGTAAAAGAAATTTTTGGTGAGGATGTTTGTCGTTTGTATTTTCGCTATTGCACTCTACTTTCAACCATTCACGTTTTAAACGGTGAAGGACAATAAACACGAGCCATGCCTCTCGGCGCCACTCCCATACGTAGTTAATGGATAGAGATGTGATGTTTTAGTGACTCGGACGTGTCAGCATTGGCACAGCGGCGTGTTTTACCCCTTTTAGCCCCGTCATCGTGAAGTTAAAGTCAGTTTATTACTGCTCGTCCCATTATAATTATTCCTCTAATCTTTATTGAAAGTTAGAATTCGAAAACCTTCAACTTTAACTTTAAAAATAATTTCAGTACTAATTGAGCTATAGATCGTTTGGTCAATTTTCTTTTCTGAATACGATACGGAACATTTGAAATTTTGTTGGCTTTTTTGTTTTTTTTTTTTTTTAAATTAATTAAATTAAAATTTTTTTATTAATAGAATAGAGAAAAAGAAAACAAAACTGAAAAGAAAGCTGGCCGGCCTAAACCTCCAGGCACATGCGCGTCAACGTTTTGTCCTCCAAAGGTGGTGGGCCGGGCCGAATCGGAAACGAATCGACTCAGTTCAAGTCCTCCACCCTCCAGTTACTCGTCGGGTGTGGTCGCGATGTCACGAAGGCGTCCCTTTGTGTGGTTTTGGTTTTGGTTTTTTTTTGTTTTTTTTTTTGTTTTGGTCAATTGAAGACGCGATTGTTGTACCCAATTGAGCAAATCAAGATAACAGTGGTCCTCACACCAACCAAACGTACACTTGCGAAATTTAATTTGACTTATTAATTTTTTTATTTCAACGACCGAAAAAGGAAAAATTATTATATTGGGGTACGGCAAAACATGTTGCCACGATGTTGTCATTTGGAATCAAAGAGATGTCGAGATGATGTGCACATTTAATGCTTTTCCTCTTCTCTTCACCTCTAATTTATTAATAAATCCTCCCGCTCTCCATCTCCTCCTCCTCCTCCTCCTCCTCCCCTAAAAGATTTTGCCTCCCAGTTTACTGTCTTCAAAAGCTTATTTCAGCATTCATTGGGGTCTCTGTCTGTGGTTACAGAACCACCGCAACCGTCCATGCAATTCGCTGCGATGCTTGTTCTGGGTGACCGGAACTCAAGGCCCGCCGCGTCGCATATTCTGGCGCATGTGCGGTTGCGATGGTGTGGTCACGAAAGACACGGTTATACCCGGCGTGACCTTGTGTCTGTCCCTGCCCGAACTGATCGTGCCTGTAATTTGGACAGCATGGGCCCAAAAAATGCTTCAAGAATACGAGGATCAGGTGAGTTACGTGCGGGGACGCCGACAAAACGGTTTCTCTTCGAGGTTAAAAGTCACCGGCCCAAAAATATTAAAAAAGGGCCAGGGCCCATAAACACCGGGCCGGATTCCGACTCCGGATCCGCTCTAAAATCTACCGAAAACAAAAATAAAAAAAATAAAAAATCACCGCTAAAAATAATTAAATACCTTGCAAATACTTTTTCAACCACTAAATTAATTCTTATATTATAATATTTTATATTACACATAAAATATTGATATAATATATAATATATAATAATATAAAAATTAATTATATTTATTTAAATTTATTATTTTAAAATTTACTTAATCTTTTAATTTAATATTTATAACTATAGGTTATATTTATTGATTTTTTATTTTTTAAAAAAAATTATTTTTATAAATTCTGCGTCGTGCTTATATTAAAATCTGAGATATGATATGAAAGATAAAAGAAGTTTAATTTTCAAACTACGCACCTCGTCCACATTTTCTCCACTCTCACTGTTGTTCTTACAGACAGAAGTCTCTGACCCGACCTCAGTTGCTGTACTTGGAAGTGTTTAGGAGTCATCAAATGGGCACACAGGGTCAAGTTATCACCTGCAAAGGTATGAACTCTGAATCTAATCTCTCCGATGATTTTGTATGTCTCCGCATGTCGATCTGATTTGACGTGCGTTTCTGTTTCCTTCTGCTTCCCTTTCCGAATCCCTGAAAATGCGATGTTCGGTTTTTGGTTGTGTTTTGGGGAATGAAAACGTGAAAAGCTGCGGTTGCGTGGGAGCCCAATAAGCCGCTGTCGATAGAGGATGTGCAGGTAGATCCGCCTCAGGCCGGAGAGGTCCGAGTGAAAATTGTCTTCACTGCTCTCTGTCACACTGATGCTTACACTTGGAGTGGCAAGGTATATGGATTTTTTTTTTCTTTTTTCTTTTGGTTTTCCCACGAATTAGTTAATACTATTTTTGGGTTTCAGCTCCTTGTTTTGATCCTTTTGTATGTTTATGGGAGTTTATGGTTTTGCATATGTTATTTTAGATTACGGCTCTCCCCTGTGCTAGTTAGATTATTGCTTCATTAATTGGGTCAATGTGAGTTAGAATTTTCGCTGGGAGGATTATTGCTTATTCTTAAATATTTTACTTTCGTGTTTTAGTTGCTTATCGAGGACATTTATGCCTTGCTTGTGTGTTTGTAGGATCCTGAGGGACTCTTCCCATGTATTCTTGGTCATGAGGCAGCTGGGTATGTATTATCTGTCCTCGTGTATTTTCAAGGTTTGTCTGTTTATTGTGGAAAGAAGATACATAGTTGAATTTTTTGATACAGGATTGTTGAAAGTGTTGGCGAAGGTGTGACAGAGGTTCAACCAGGTGACCGTGTTATCCCTTGCTATCAGGCAGAATGCAGAGAATGCAAGTTTTGCAAATCAGGGAAGACAAACCTTTGTGGCAAGGTGCGTGCAGCTACTGGGGCTGGAGTGATGATGAATGATCGCAAGAGTCGTTTCTCCATCAATGGAAGAGCCATTTACCACTTCATGGGAACCTCAACTTTCAGTCAGTACACAGTTGTACATGACGTTAGTGTTGCTAAGATAGATGCAAAAGCTCCTTTAGATAAAGTCTGCCTTCTTGGCTGTGGTGTTCCCACTGGTAAGAACATCTGTGATTTATGTTTTAATTCGTATTTAGCATGTCTCTTTGTAATCTTGAGGTGAACCAGGCAATGGCACACGATGAGGTTTTCATGTCTGTTTAGTTGTTTTTTATTTCTTTGGTTTGTGTTCAGAATGACCTAATAAGTTCTCATAAAGGTTATATATTGATTTCATAATCTTTTCTGCTCATCAATTGGTAGGGATTCTTTTCCATAGCACTGCCTTAATAGCACTAATCCTGTTAAATCCTTTTCTAAAAATCTACTTTTGTTCTGTTTGAGATTTCTGATCCATTTTCATCTTCAGTTGGACTATTGATGAGCCAAAGGTACAATTTCTTGTTACATCTGGTTGAGGTTGATTTTAACACTCTTCAAACTGAAGCTTATGTGTGGGTTTTAGTGCTTGTTGGACCTGTGGGTGTGTGATTCACCCCCCATCCTCCTGTATTACACATCTCTGTTAATTGTGTTTGACCTTGTGACCAAAGCCATCACAAAAGGCAACTTCTCATCTGTCTATCCCGGTATCTGTGACATATATCTGTTAAATTTTAGGTCTTGGAGCAGTTTGGAACACGGCAAAAGTGGAAGCAGGGTCTACTGTAGCTATTTTTGGCCTTGGAACAGTCGGCCTTGCAGTAAGTGGTGAACATCATCTTTTTATTGATTAGTGTCCCCTTTCTGTCCATGTTTGCAAAAGAGAAAGTATTCATCCTTCAGTATTTCCTGAAAATGCTTTGATTGAACTGACTCTGATTTTGTAGGTTGCAGAAGGTGCAAAAGCAGCACGTGCTTCACGGATAATTGGCATAGATATTGACAGCAAAAAGTTTGATATTGGTATTGTTAGAATTCTCTTGCATAATAATGTCATGGTTGCCTGGATATGCATGTCCCTTGGTGGGAGTAACATGAAGCTCAGAAAAAATGTATTGTAGCTTATATATTTAAGTGCCTGTTTTTGCAAGTTGGAAACATTGTATTGTCATCCATTTGGCCATTCCATTCTGTAGTATCTTCCAATGCCAATTTCTAGGCAGAAAAATGTTATTGCTTCCTAATTTGAACAATGCTGATTGAATTGTTAGTGTTTTGTTCGTCTGTGCTGTTCGTCTGTGATGCATGCTTGATGCGAGCGGTTCTTGCTGCAGTGATGATAAAGGGACCACTCTTCCCTATTGTTTTAGTTGTACTGTTTTTTTTAAAAAAAAATCTATGGTTAAAAAGTGCGATTATTTCATTTCTTTCTTCCTGGGAGGTGGGAAGGTGGTTATAGTGAAACTTGTCGTGCTTATGTTACTTGTGTTATATTCTTACTTTGTGGATTGCAATGTGCAGCAAAGAATTTTGGAGTTACTGAATTTGTGAACCCAAAGGATCATGATAAGCCAATTCAGCAGGTCCTTGTTGATCTCACTGATGGTGGTGTTGACTACAGTTTTGAGTGTATCGGAAATGTCTCTGTAATGAGGGCTGCTTTGGAGTGCTGTCACAAGGTAAGCAATGTGTGGTGCTACAAAGCATGATATGTATTCACAGGACATTCCTGATATGCTTGAAAATTTCAGGGCTGGGGAATCTCGGTAATTGTTGGTGTGGCTGCATCAGGTCAAGAGGTGTGCACTCGTCCTTTCCAGTTGGTGACTGGCCGTGTTTGGAAAGGAACAGCTTTTGGTGGTTTCAAGAGCCGTTCGCAGGTGCCCATGCTTGTTGAGAAATACATGAAAAAGGTGAGTGTGAATAGTGTGTTGGGTCATTTTCTCATTAGTCATTCACAATTCTAACATATTTTACCATTTCAAAAAATTTGCAGGAAATCAAAGTCGATGAGTATGTAACCCACAACCTGACGCTTGCGGAGATCAACAAAGCATTTGACCTGATGCATGAAGGGAATTGCCTTCGTTGTGTGCTTAGTATGCAAATCTAAAGTCCTGACGTCGACCAGTGCTTTTTGTGGCGTGGGACCTGTTTTCAACCTTTACCACCATTTGGCGAGTAAAAACCTAAAAAATGTCCGGAGCAAGGGTTAAATATGGAATGTATGAACTGGGTTTCGGAGCTCTGTTTTAACAGCCTAATAATGCCATTTCCTTTCCTTTTTTCCAACAAGAAAAAAAAGGTTTACTTTGACTCTGTTGTCGGAAAAAATTCACCTAAAAAATTTCTAGTTATGTTGGCGTTAGAATCCATAAAATTTCCTGTATTTGTCTACGCCAATAATAGCAAGAGAGTATCATGTTCTGCGTGAATTTCAACCATCCAACACAAAGATTCCAACAAGATCCAGCACCTACCTATACTATTCAACCGGCGCATAGCCAGTAGTGCTTAGTGGCCCAGAAGCTCCTAGGCTCGTCGACCCTTATAATAAGCAAACTAAACCCGTTTATAAAAGTCCTCCAAGTCACCGGGTAGAACCTCTCGTCTCTAACCTCTTGCCTTGTGGCGCACGCTCGCGTGGTTCGCCAGAGGCCATTTTTCCTTGGGCTGTGGGTGTCACTACAATGGCGTTGTCACTCTCTTGCTCTGCCACAGACCTCCGGCCTCTTCTCGGCGATGCCACCAATGCCACCGCTGCTGCAGATTACATCTGTGGCCAGTTCCAGGCCGTCTCCAACAAGTTCATTGACACGGGGTATGCAGTGGATAACACCTACCTTCTCTTTTCCTCCTACCTGGTCTTTGCCATGCAGCTCGGCTTTGCAATGCTCTGTGCTGGCTCCGTGCGGGCAAAAAACACCGTGAACATCATGCTCACCAACGTTCTTGATGCCGCTACTGGTGCCGTTTTCTACTATCTCTTTGGCTTTGCCATGGCCTTCGGCACGCCCTCAAATGGGTTCATTGGCCAGCATTTCTTTGGCTTGAGTGATATCCCCTCGTCCTCTTTTGATTATGGTTACTTTTTGTATCAATGGTGTTTTGCCATAGCAGCAGCAGGAATCACCAGCGGTTCAATTGCAGAAAGAACACAGTTTGTTTCTTATTTGGTGTACTCCGCTTTCTTGACGGGTTTGGTTTATCCAATTACTTCACATTGGTTTTGGTCTGCTTATGGGTGGGGGAGCCCTGGACGATCAGACAATCTCTTGTTTGGTTCTGGGGTTATCGATTTCGCCGGTTCTGGTGTTGTCCATTTGGTTGGTGGCATTGCTGGTTTCTGGGGTGCGTTCATTGAAGGTCCCCGTATTGGCAGGTTTGACCCTTCAGGCCGCCCCGTTGCTCTGCGTGGACATAGTGCTACATTGGTTGTTTTGGGCACTTTCTTGCTCTGGTTTGGCTGGTATGGCTTTAATCCCGGTTCATTCTTCAATATCTTTAAAACTTACGGTGCAAGCGGTTCCTTTTATGGGCAATGGAGTGCTGTTGGTCGGACTGCAGTGACCACAACTCTAGCAGGTTCTACCGCTGCATTGACTACCCTCTTCGGCAAAAGATTGCTGGTTGGTCACTGGAATGTGACTGATGTCTGCAATGGACTGCTTGGTGGATTTGCTGCAATCACTGGAGGGTCCTCTGTTGTTGATCCCTGGGCTGCAATTATCTGCGGCTTTGTAGCTGCTTGGGTGCTTATTGGGTTCAACAAGTTGGCTGAGAAATTCCATTTTGATGATCCTTTGGAAGCAACACAGCTTCATGGAGGGTGTGGCACTTGGGGGATAATATTCACTGCATTGTTTGCAAAGGAGACCTATGTTAATGAGGTTTATCCAGGTCATCTCGGGAGACCCTATGGGCTGTTCATGGGAGGTGGCTCCAGGCTTTTGGCTGCTCATCTCGTGCAGATCCTGGTGATTGTGGTGTGGGTAAGTCTGACCATGGGAACATTGTTCTTTATTCTGCATAAATTGAAGCTCTTGAGGATCACAGCAGAGGAGGAGATGGCAGGACTGGACTTGACAAGCCACGGTGGCCAGGCTTATGAATCCACCAATGGAGATGATGCCCAAAAGCAGATAGCCGTCTAACTTGCACAAAAATTTCTTTGTACAGTTGGTCCCCGATGTATTTGATAATACTAAAGTTTATCATCATCCATAAGAGAAGCATTTGAGCTGATGTCATTTTAATGCTATCAATTTAGAAGAGCTAGCGTAAGATCCCGCCAATGACAATTATCGCGAGAGCCTAATGGGAAAACAGATGGTGAACGATAGTCGTTTGTTTCGGCTTCTCTTGCCAAAGCTGCTGGCCCCGTCCAACGTCACCAAGATCCAACATCAGATCAGATCAAAATAGCTTCTATAATAAAATTAGAAATGTCGAAAGAGAGAGAAGAAAAAAAAACCTAGAAGGCACAACTTCATGATCAGTATTGATTCATTTTCAATGTGAAGTTGCAATAACCAGAATCAGCTCAAAGCAGCCCATCAATTGTTGACATCAAAGCTACACTAAAGTAAACCGTACTAGCTGAAGAAGGAATTCCGATTGCAAATATAAACATTAAAGGACCAGCCTAAACTTAAATTAAGCGACCGATGCAGCCATGGCAAATGCATATTTCTCAGGTTCACCATAATAAATGTACGCCCCTCCAACATGATTAGTCAGATCCAACCCCGCTGTCTCCTCTTCCATTGAGATCCTCAGGAGCTTTAATTTGTGCAGAATCCAAAATAATGTTCCCATTGTCACACTCACCCACCCTGTGATCACAACTATCTGAACAGTGTGTGCTGCCAAGAGCCTTCCACCACCTCCCATGAACAGTCCATGCGGATTTCCAGGCCTCCCTGGATAAACCTCTTTAACATAGGCGTCCTTGGCAAACAATGTAGTGAAGACAAGGTCCCACATCGCACCCTCCGTGAAGCTGTGCTGCCCCCGAGGGATCATCATATTTCAATATCTCTGCGAGGCCGCTTGCCCCAGTGAGAACCCAAGCGGCAACAAACCCACAAATGATGGCCGCCCATGGGTCAACAACCGAGCAGCCAGAGATAATTGCTGCAAAGCCACCAAGTAATCCATTGCAAACGTCAGTGGCATTTCAGTGGCCAGAGATCAAGCGCTTACCAAAGAGAGTGGTTAGCGCAGCGGAGCAGCCAGCAAGAGTTGTTGTCACGGCAGTTCTACCACTATCACTCCATTGACCATCATGTGAACCACCACCGTTGTCTCCATAAGCCTTCAGGATGTTCAAAAATGAACCTGGATTGAAACGATACCAGCCAATCCACAACAGGATTGTGCCTAAAACAACCAAGGTTCCACTATGTCCCCGTAAAGTCACAGACTTGCCATCATGGTCGAATCGGCCTACACGAGCGCCTTCAATGAAGGCACCCCAGAATCCAGCAATGCCTCCAACCATACGATCAACTCCAGAGCCAGCAAAATCAATAACCCCAGATCCAAACAAAAGGTTATCAGCTCTAGTAGGATTGGTCCATCCATGGCTGACCAGAACCAGTGAGACTATTGGGTAAACCAAAGCAGTCAAGAAGGAAGAATATATTAAATAAACCACAAATTAGGTTCTTTCTGCAATCGAACCGCGAGTGATTCCAGCAGCTGCAATGGCAAAAGCCCACTGGTAGAGAAGGAAACCATAATCAAAAGATGGCGAAGGAAAGGATTCCAGTCCAAAAAACTGCCTGCCAATGAAACCATTGGAAGGGGTTCCAAAGGCAAAGGCAAAGGCAAACCCAAAAAGGTAATAGAAAAGGCCACCAGCGGCCGCGTCAAGGACATTGCTGAGCATGATATTCGTGGTGTTTTTGGCACGGACAGATCCCGCACACAACATGGCAAAACCAAGCTGCATGGCAAAGACAAGGTACGCAGAAAACAGAAGGTAAGTATTGTCGACAGCACGGGCTGTGTCCCCAAACTTGTCTGAAACAGCATCAAAAGGGCCGCAAATGTATTCAACAGCCGCCGTGGCATTGGCGGCACCACCTAGTAGGCTGACAAGGTCAGCGGCAGAGCAAGTGAGAGCCGCCATGACAGCCAGAAATTGGTATAAGTGGAAGCTTTTTGTATCTTTCCTAACTTCTACCTTCTGACGTGAGTCTCCCACTCTGAGTTGAAGAGCAACGTCCCACGAATAAGCGTGGAATCTGAAACCGATTTGTCCCTTTTAGTACGGATTCGAATTGGCCTATGGAAACCAGAGGTTGCCTAGCAAAGTAGGGTCACTTACCTGGCAAAATAGAAAAACATCTGAAATCCATACCCACATGAACTACTCATTGAGTTTTATTAGGTTCAATAAATGCAATTTCTGGTGAAAGCAAACAAATTTGGTACTCAGTGAATGCTACATAATATATATATCTATATATATATATATATATATATATATATATCAGATTCACACAGATTTTTTTATACGAGCGGTGCAGAGCTAGGAATGAGTTACATTTGTAGTCTCAGTTTTGTAAAACTACCGTTATTGACCGTACTTCTACAGAGACAGATCGTACCTTTGTAGAGACTCACATCACATCATTCTATCGTTAAAAGCTCGCCTCTGACGCAGTGAAATTCCGAAGCAGAGTTCGTTCAATACACTTCCAATGCATTTGCAGATTTGATTAGTATTTGAAATTTTCAATACATCCGCACTTGATGCAAGGATTTTTTTCTTTCCCTCTCCCTTGAGAAGTTGAAATTGTTTTAATACATTTTTAAACCAATAGAAAGCATCAGAAATATCTTTTCCCTTGAGTTGAATTAAGTCATCGAGATTGGACGGTAGTTCTTGAAGGTCATAAATCTCGAATTGGGTTTTGGGCTCAGGGCTCGTTTCCTTCCGCGGCACTATATTTTAAATCTTCCCCCCACATTCGTTTCCCTGCAAACGGTGCCAAGACATGGAAACAAAAGGAAAAGGTGAGTTTCAATTTAACTGGAAATTTATGGAAACGCCCTTCAAACTTCTGCTTCGCGGAGGGCTCTCGATAAAGGGGAAAATAAGCTGTGCACTGTGCAGGATCCAATCCAAAAAATTCCGCATAAGGGATTCACACACATAGACTAACATAGATTACGGAATATCCAGCCTCTATACAGCATCATTCATTGGCACAGGCTTCCACTATCAACCATCGAAGTTCCTCTGTTGAGGTTTAGCCCAACGGAGATCACCTACCCTTTTGCTAAACACTAGAAGGAATGCACCCAACTTCTTCGAGAAGTAGAAGAAGTGTTGGAGCCTATGCATGTGCCAAACCATCCCAAGACGTTTCAAAGTCGAAGTAAAGCATTCCTGCGTCAATTGCAGGAGGCTCCGGAGAAAAGACATTCAGATTTGTAGCCACACAACCTTCCGGAGTCACTGGAACAGATTGACCTAGAGTCCAGCTCTTGTATTCATCATCTTTCATGAGCTGACTGCTTTCAGAAAGCTGGAAATCAACAGCTGAAAGCTCGTTATTGAATGTTGTGCCCTCGTATTTACTATTTTCCACTGACATTTGCTGATTGATTACACCCATGTTGTCAATCCAACCAAAGTCTAAATCAAGTAAACACGGATTCATGACAGTTTGACTTCCATTCCCAAGAAGATTGTTGCTCTGGCCGTCCGTTAACTGAGGAACGGGTTGGCTGCATCCTGCAGGTTGGGAAGGCACTGAATTTGCAGTGCTGCTAGCCCTAATGGACTGGGACAAGCTCTGGGCATATGATTCCAAACCAATATTTGGTATAATACTATGCCGCCCAGCAGGAATTTTGTTCCTTGGTGTAGCTAGTGAAGCAGTACTGACAATAGAGTGTGTTGCAGGTGCATAATTTAAACCATTTGCTGAACCATATACAGGTTGACGCATCAATGGAGCATCCTGGACTGCCCTTCTAAATTGTGCATTATTAAGCACATATTGTTGCTTTAGGTTACCAAGATTGGGGCCTTTATGCTGTTGGATAACACGGTTCCGTATGCCAAGGGCTGGTGGCTGTGATAATGGGCGAGGAAGGGTTCCAGTATTTCCCTGAAGACGTCTTGACCGCCAGTTTCTACCCTCATTTACAACATTTTGGACGCCCAACATTGTAGAAGAGCAAGCACGAATTGCAGTTGGCCCGGACACCTGATTCTGCGGGATTGAATTGCTTCCCAGTTGTGCAATTTCAAGCGGCACATTTTGGTTAATCTGGGTCACTGACACGGGAAGAGGTTTATCAGTAAACTTTGAACCTAGCAATGGAGCATTTTTCCTTTGCCTGAAATTTTCTCGCTGAGTTTTCCACGTCTCTTGTTTATCGGTGGCATGACAGTGTTCATTACTGGAAACACCTGTACCCCAGTACGCACATGGTGCGAGTGAGTCACACACATAGCAGTGGCACTGGGTTTCATGCAGGACAAAGACTGAAATATCAGACAATAACATTAACCCACAAAAAAGCAAAGTGTTTGATCTTTAGGGGCCCAAAATCTAAAACTATGACCTTACCAGGTCACAATGTCTGTCATGTTGGGTGGAGCTGAAGGGGAATTTAGCACAAAGATGCCGTGGATGAGGGTAGTCTCTGCATGCAATCTGTGAGCGGCGCATAAATAATGTCATAAAATGTTGCACGCATTGTGATCCCCAAGCAAACAAGGCAAATTAAAAGCATCATCAGGTCAAAATATGACTATCATGAAAGGGATAAATCGGAACATTTGACATGGAATACTAAAGAGAAAAAAATCAAATACCCATGTGAAAGGACGCTCTAGACAGAACCTTATGCCCCAAAATCTGAAGTTTTGTCAATAAGAATAATCCTGGCCATGCTGTAACTTTAAATACCTGATATTTCGATAGCAAAATAAAAAAACTGGATTGTGGCAAGTTAATGAATTTTTCTTCCGGTGTTTCAGAAGTGATCACTATCATTACATAGAAAATAGTGACAACTGACAGATGCCAACTCTGACACTGGCCAAGTCAGCAGACAATAAATAGTTTTCATTTCATTGCAATACCATGAGCACATAATAACTGCGTATACGAGGCAGCCATAGGCTAGTAATTTATACATATAATTTATTTCTAAAGCAGTAAAGCAAAAACAAAATTTTGCTCTACAACATAGGGAGCACAAGGGAACCATTTCATCTGCAACCCACTGTCGCTCATGCATTCCTTTCCTTTTCTTTCTTCCAATTTTTCAAGGCATCGCTCGACCCATAAACAGATCAATGAAGCAACCAAAAAAGGAGAATTATAGAGGTCGCAGCTCTGGAATAAAATTCAATAACTGAGAACCCCCCCCCAAAAAAAGGGAAAAAGAAAAAAAAAGGGACAAGTTTTGGTTTCTAATGATGCTCTTGCTTGAAATCAAGAACATGAACTCCTACGAAAATAAACTGTGTTACTCCAAAAATCCAATTTTGACAACATTTTATCAGGATCCAAACAAACAAAAAAAAAAATCAGCGATCTAAACTTACAAGATCACACTGCTGTACAGACCCTAGTCCATACTAAAAATTCCATACACACTGTTGGAGAAAAAAAAAAGATTTATGAATGCAGATATTTCACACAAATTTATACCTGCCCCTTTTCTCCAACAACGAGGACGTCGTCGCCATCGCCGGTGGAGCCAACGATAACGGCCGCCGATTTATCCGGGTCGCCATCCAAGACCACGCAATCGTCATCTTCGACAACCTTGACCGATTTCGATAACTTCAGCCTTGACTTTGACTTCGGCTTGGGTGGATTATACTCCCCAACAACCACGACCGCATCGGAGTCGTCATCCGTTTTCTTCTCAAAGTTCTCGAGAACCTCCGTCAACCAGTTGTAGTCATCGTCGCAGACTCCGGGAACCTCGAGGTTCGGCTCTTCGTCGGAACTGATATCGAAGATCGGAGCACCGAAATCCATAGCAAGAATCAATACAATTGTGGCTTCACTACAAAGGCCCGAGCTTTATCACGCAATTCCCATTGGGCGACTCCAATTTTCGCAGAGGTGGAGAGATTAGGATTTGAATTGGTGGAAATTGGGAAATGGAGAGAAGACGAAAGGGGGCTTGACCGGGTGGAAATTTTTCCGGGAAAATCCTGCGAAGAAAATTATCGATGTCTGGAAAGAAAGTAGAGCTCCCGGTCATAGCAATAAAATTAAGGCTTTGAAATGAACAGAAGTGGGTGTGAGGGGGTGCGTGCGTGAAAATTCTTGGGGCTAGAGAAGTGAGAAAAAGAAGGAGATCCCGTGACAGTCCAAAGGTCGAAAGCCGCCGGATTTTCTTGGAGCCACCCAATTCATTAATAATCTCAAAATTTATTCATTTTTTATTTTTATAAATTTAAAAAACCATAAATTTATGTAAGTATTCTACCGTCATTCGCATTTATTTTGTAATTGTCAGACACGTTGTTTTTTAACAACTAAGTATTAATAACATGCCACTCATCTAATTTAATTTTTTATTATTTATTATTTTTTAAAAAATTAAAAATATTAATTATAGTTACAAAAATATGTATTTAATTATAATTATATATATATATATATATATACATTTCTATTTAATTTTATGTGAAATTCTATTATTATTTAGGCACCTGGGTATCGGCTGAACCGAAAACCACGGCATGTTCAACGATGGGCCCACTGATCCGAAGGAATTAAGGATGGACAATGGCTCGGTTTCACACTAGTTGGGCCTTGTCCCCATGGAAAGGGTTCATCCATCTGCGGAAGTTGGAAGGGCACGAGAAGACTCAGACGATATCGGGCTAACGTTGGACGAGTGGGCTTTCCTGCGATCCGCCCGCGTTAGGCTTTTTGTTCGGCTTTGGGGGTAGAAGATGTCTTAAAATCGACCGAGATGTTACGGATTGGCTGACCACCGGCCTTTTCGGCTTCCATAAACGCCAGTGGCGGGATGCTCATTCTTTATTTGTTCAAAGCGCGGGATCATGTCCCAGCCTTTTTGACTCTTTTATATATATATATATATATATATATAATTATTAAGAAATTTATTGAATTAAAATGCACGATAAAAAATAACTTCATTCTCATAAACTCCAAATTTTTTTTTAAAAAAAATTAAAATTTATAAATTTAAATTCTTAATTATTAAGCAAAACCGACATTAAAAATATTTTTAATGCAACGAGGAACCGTCCGAGGCATGTAGGCCTCAATAATGAGTACTGATTAAGACATCTTTCCTTTCCGCCAGCCACTCGCGGTGTCTGCTGTATCCACCCCTCCCCCCCGGGGGGCCCCAATACTAGCTGGAGGGATGGCAGTAGCACTTACCATATAGAAAAATCTGGAGGGAAATGATATTTTTAATCTAATTCACTTTTAAAAAAAAAGTTAACTTAATTTAATATTATGCTTGAAAAAATAAAAAATAAAAAAGAAGACCAATGATTAAAAATGATGAATTTATTATACTTTAAAATAATAAAAAAAATTAAAAATAAAAACAAAAATAGCCATGCACATTAAATCTAAACCCAAGATCGAATTCCAATAAATTAAATGAGTGATGATGAAGGCGGTGGCTGGTGAAGGAAATGAGAGGTCCCTCATGTCAAATGCCAAACGAAGCCACACAACTGATAGGTTTGGTAGTCCCGACCCACAATTTTGGTTCTCGTTAATATCAAATAATACCCTTTGTCCGGCATAAGAATAGCTTTGTAGGTTTTGCCAATTCTGGTTTGGAATAGGCGGGCCGAGAGGCTTGAGCGGCGTAGTGCCGTGCACCGGCATCTAGTGGGACTGGCAATTTTTGTTGGGCGTTGTTTGGCCAATTTAGACGCGGAACCACGCCCCAGCCGCCGAGTCTTCGCCAGCGCAGCTGGTGGCCACGGTGAAAACAAGGAGGCTTGAGAAATTGTCGCGTTCTAATGCATTACTCGGCTGGTCTTTTTTTTTTTTTTTTTAATTCAAAAAAATTCTTATATATATTTTTTAATTTTTTTATAGACGCTGGCACATGGGCACTGTTCTGATGTATGCATGTGCTGTCTAAACTCGATCTTTAATAGGGTAGAACAAGACGGGCCGAACTCAATTTCAACAAGTAAAATCAAATAGGAAAATGGTTTCTTCTATTAATTATAACAGAATTTTATGCGATTCTACGAGGGGTTATCGTCTTTTATCCGGGAAATAGATCTTATTGTTGTGCAATTTGAATATAGATCTTGTTGATTGAATTAAGGAAAAAAAGAAAACTTAATATAAGTATTTAAAGAGTAAATTAACATAATAACAATAATAATAATTATTATTATTATAATCATAGGAATAATAATATCTAAAAAGACTTATCAAAATTTTTTTCTCATTATAATTCATAGGAATAGGAATGTTATTTTTAATTTTTGTAAATATAAATTAAGGTTATTTATTAATATTTTAATTTAATTTTTTTATTAAAAAGTATCATTCAAAAAATAATACTTTAAATAAAATATTTCTTTACGTGGGATCATAATTTATCAAATTTAAACTAGAAAAGTCGAATGTTCACTTCTCGAGGTAGACAGAACGGCAATAAGCGTAGCACGTGCGACCCCGACGGTTTCCCGCGAATAATGCTCCAATGTCCCGACGCTCACCGCCGATTCACTTCGCGTTTATTACACGGCATTGCCAATGGGAAAAATTCTTTCCTTTTTTGTCAAAATTTTGTTTAGTAATAAATGACAAAGTCATATAATATCGCGAATGAAATGTGATGTAAAAAACCATTAATAATTTTTTTAATATTTATTGAAATATTTTAATTTTGACCATTGCCACTTGGGAATGAAAGCCCAAAAAGCCAGTGCTTTTCCATCGGGCAGAAAACATTTAAAAGGTATAAGTAAATAACGATAGTTATAAACGCAGATATATACATACACATTCCCATTTGCATGCAATGGACGCTCTCACGAGGAGAGTTCGTGTTGAATCAAAAAGAACGAAACGAGAGTTTAAAACGATACGCCCCACATGCTTTTATAGCTGTCTATTTAGCCATAAATAGATCGGCGAAGACGGTTGAATTTTCTCGCATGTGGCACGTTGAATTTCAAAGTCAAAGCACTTGATTAATCCTCGCTGGAACCGAAAGTCATTGCCCAACTGCTCTTCCATTGGCTTCCTCTGCCACGTTTTACCGTTAGAAGAGAAAAAACGCAAACAAAAAAGTCTATTACGATGACACAAAAAATAAAATATAAAATTAGGTATAAATTTATCAATTTTCTGCGTCTTTTTAATATATATATATATCTATATTTTATAAATTGCAATACCCACCTTGTGTTGAACTCTAGAATGTGCAATTATTTAATTGATTTTCACAGTTGAACTTGATTTGTTAATTTGTTACTTCGTTTCACTTGCATAATTGAGGGAACAATAGCGATTTTTTTTTTTTTGAAAAAAAAAAAGAAGATAAAATAGGGAAAATAATTACTGCAAATTCAGCGTGGGCCATTAGTATTTTACAACGAAAGGTTTAGGACAAAGGTCACAAAACAGAAATATTCGTCAACATCACCTGAGACTGTCCCCACTGTTTTTTTTTTGTGTTTTTGTTTTTTTTTTTTTTTTCAACTGATTCATTGTATGTTTAAAAAAAGGCAGACTTGACTCTAACACCAACTTTTCTTCTCCTGTGTGTAACTTCCCTCTGTCGAATCTCCCTTCTTCTTTGCATAACTATCTGCTATTTTTAGTCTCTCCCGGGGGCCCCCCCCCCTCTCTCTCTCTCTCTCTGCAGAACCAGAAGCCTGGAAACCAAAAGGGAAAGAAAATAAATAAGTTCGAGGTATGCGTATCTCTCGAATTTGGTTGGCAATTACTGTTTGTAATTGCGGTGATTAATTTCTCCATGCACTTTTGATATTGTAAATAATGCCTCACCATCTTCATTTTCGTCACCATCTTCATTTTCGGTTACAAAGTTTTGATTTTGTTACGTTATGAATGAAAGAAAGCCCATTTAGTTAAATTATTTATCAAGATTTGGCACTTTACTCTTTGCATTATTACGTTCCTGCACTTAACTCTCCGCAGTGTTTTGGATTCTGGTTAACACTTTTGCGCTATTTGTTCAATTGGGATTCGTTTATTTTGTTGTTAACAGGTGCTTTGTAAATGCATCGAAGAGCGTAAATCACATTCAAAATTTGAAGTCTTTTCATAATATTCGAGGATATAAGATGGTTGAAAGAGAACCCACTTCATATCTGCTGTTATTTGCGCTGGGTTCGGATATCTAAATTAGAATCTTGAGGAATGAGACGTTTCTTTGGCGGTTCGGATGTGCAAATTGATGGAGGGTTTGATTTGATTGGCTTAAATGACCAATTCACAAGACGAGCTAAATGTTTAAAATGATGGACGCAAAGGAAGATGCTGAATCACATGAGGACCGGCCACCATCCCCGTATTGGGTGCTGCAGCACATATCTGAGGGGGCATTTAGAGTGGCTGGTGAGGCATTGCAAAGTGTGTACTCGGGTAACCCAGATTTTCAGCCTATGCCGACCGCACATAGGCGGAGTCAAAGTGAAGTTGGTAGAACAGGTCATTTGCGTATCAGTAGTCTTCGCAAGTTGAAATCTCAGATGCAGAAGGCATGGCAATGGGGGGGCAATTCGAGGGACCAAGGTTTTGTGCCGAGTTTCAATCCCGAGGTTTTGGCAAACCAGAAACGCCAGTGGTATCAGCTTCATTCTAAAGCTCTGGTATTGTATTACTTGTCTTTCTAATTTTCTTTTTCTTTAATCTTCCTGTTGATTTTACACACATTCACCGCTTTATTTGTACGTTCTTTATTTGAATGGTGTCTTATGGTAGGTTTTTTCTTTCTCTCTTTCTTTCTCTTTTTTTTGGTGCGTTTTTTGTTACTTATTTGATAGATTATCTTCTCTCCAGAGTTTAACGCTCTGTTTGCTTTTGTTGTGATAGGCACACACCTTTAATTTTAGAACTATGTATGCTCATATTGAGCAGACCTATATATCTGCATTTTGAAATGAGACAATATGAGGATGATGTAGGACCATAAAAAATACGAGGAGCCCACCTCACTCTTTGAGCACTTTGTAATTGTGGGGCTTCATCCTGATGCAAATCTTGAAGCTGTGGAGGATGCATTTGCAAGAAGGAAAAAGTGGGAGTTGGAGATGGCAAAGTCTGAAATGATGGAATTCAAAGCATTGCAGCATTGTGGGCCTTCATTTCCGTCGTTGGAACCACAGGTTAACTTCATGATTCTATTATTTAAACTTTTTTACTTGTGTCAACTGCACGACTGTGAATGCTATGTATTTTTGCTTAAGTTTAAACTCTCTTCCCAGACTTTATTTGAGGTCTTGTAGGAATTGTGGTCTAATCAGTTTTGCTATTTGGTCCTACCAGTTGAAGGGCAAGCCTTGGTGTAACATAAAGTTACTCCATTGTAACTTGAGGTCCTAGGTTCGAGTTGTGGGAACAACCTCTTTGTAAAAACAATGGTCAGGCTATGTACATTTGACCCCGTACTCCACAGTGCAGGGGAGGGCCTCTTGCATTGACACCCCATGTGCTACTAGTTTTGTAAGTGGAAAAAATTCCACTCACTATTGGTTGCCATTCAGATTCTATTGTGCGGTTGCTTTTGCTGACATCTCCCTTTTCCATAACGTGCAAGCTATAGCAAAGATTTCTTGGCCTTTCTTTGAGCTATTGATGTTTTCGTCCTAAAATAGTTTACTCCGGTGGTGATTGAGTTGACATATCTTGATCTATTCTTGATATTTTCTCTCTAGGCTTGCGTTACAAGTATTGTTGCTACCACTGCAGATACTTTTCAAATATCCTCCTGGGAAGAGATTACCTATGCGTCTCAAGGATTTAGCTGCATTCTGCTTTCCTGCAGGTGTTAAGGTTTGGTGTTGCCAATCTTTTGTGATACCATAATTTATTTATTTTGGAATAATAACTTGCAGGAAGTCCAAACTTGGCTAAAATTGTTCTGCCTGCACTCTTCAGGTCTCATTTTGAGATGGGACTCTGCATGCCATATATTGCTGATTTGTGTGAACTCACTACATTGCTTATGATTCTTTTAACCTACCATCTGTTGGATGCATTGACTGCATTCTTTTATGCATATAGGCCATCAGATTTTTAATGTGTGTGTCCCTGTTTATTTCATAAAATGCAATATGATTTTCCTATTAGACATCAATATAAAGTGCTAGAATATGTATTGGGAACCAAAATGCTGTACAAAATTGTTAGGAAAATGTTCTGATAAAGGATTTCGTCTTGGAAAATGCAAGTCTTGTTTTCATAAACTATATCTGATTTTGTTTAGACTGAAGTCACTTAGAGGTGGGTGATGTGTACAGATCAAAGGAAAGAAAAAACTTTTGCTGATTTTTTATTGTTATTTAACTCTCTCAGTTCTTTATTCTCTACATGCACAAATGGAATTCATAGATTAATTTATATTTTTTCTTGTTCCTAACTTTCTAAATTGCACGAGACTTTCACTATGAGATGCTGATAGACAGCTACACTACATCTGTTCTTTCACTTGTTGTAGAAGGCTGAAAGCACACTTTATGTTTTGTGTGTATTCAAGGTTTTCTTCCTTTACCTTTGAAAAGGAGCAGATAATGTGCTTATAATTGCAGAATTTATTCCCTTGTCAAGTTCCAGTGGATCAGCATTTCAGTTTTTTCTTTCCTGGTTCTAATCATCTGTAACTGTTTCACTTCTGGATTCATGTTGTACAGACACAGTTGCTGGAGAGGACTCCATCATTAAATGAGCTAAATGAACTTATCTATGGACAGGTATGCCAAGTTAGCACCTTGAGTATTGATAAGAATTATAATCAATAAGATTAGCTGTAGGTAAAAATGCTTATTCTATGTGTCATCCTCAATATTTACTAGACCAATTCTTATTGATTTAGATATTAATGGGCACAAGCAATATATCATTTTATAAAACTTTTGCAGGAGCATTTGGGAAGAGATGATTTATCATTCATATTTTCAGTGAAGGTATCCTTTTGGTTTTCTAGTCCAATTTTTTGCCTGAGCCATGTTATTGTTTATGTTAGATACTTTTGGGTGGATTTTGAATTGCATTTATTCAGAAGCCGTACATAGAAATTCATAGAATTTCTGTTTTTGATGAGATACAGAGACAAGGTGTGTGCTTAATTACCTTTTGCTCCAATTTATCAGGTTGCAGACAATGATACACTTTATGGAGTTTGCTTACATGTAACAGAAATTGTTCAGAGACCACCTGGTATCTTAGGCAACTCATTGCCCCTTTCTCACTCATCTGGACGATTGTGCCGGTTTTTGGTTTCTGCGCCTCGTTGTTACTGTGTGTTAACAAGAGTTCCTTTCTTTGAGTTGCACCATGAGATGTTGAACAGGTTATTGCTTATTTCTTTTAGTCTATACACCTAACAAGGAACAACCGCCGTAGAAATGTTGCAGAGAAAAACTATTAGAATGTGCTATTTTCAGGGCTGATTCACTGCAATTTACAGCCTCTACTTACTTGGATGCAGTATCATTGCACAGGAGCGTCTGAATCGAATAACACAGTTTGTTAATGAACTATCACTCACAAGTTACATGCCATCACCTGTGTCTGTACACCATGATCAAACGAATGGGAATGTCGACCACTGTGATAAGGTGTATGGTATTGATTTGATGGCTTCTGCAATAACAGTAGATAGTGCAGCAGCCCTCTCTGCTGCTGCAGCAGGCATTATAACGGATGATGATATGCAAGCATTATCGCCAAAGATATTAGAACCACAATCTCCTGAAAGCATGACTGGTAGTGAGGCTTCAGGTTTTAGTCAAGCAAGGGAAGCAGATAAGGATGGTACAAGAAGTTTGGAATGTTATGATGATTGTGCCTCTGAGTCCTCAGAAAATCACTCTGATGCTTTTGAGAGAATCTACAGAAACTATGAAAATGGCCAAGCCTCGCCAGATGTAGGGAGATTTTCCTGCCCCCGAAGACATACAATAGAGCGTCTTGGAAGCTTTGATGCCCTCTTCAGGTAGTAGATCTATGACAAGAGTGGAAAATTTCTTCATTACTATCTTGATTTGAATGTGCAGAACTGTGAGATCTTCATGTAAAATTGACTTAATTTATGTGTTATTGTGTTCCATCAACTTCACTTTTACCCCAGTACAATTTCAGTAATACATGGGTTATCTTTGGCAGTCCGGTTAGAAGCATGGCATCAGAAGATGATGATGATGATGAGCTGTTCTCAAACCACGAAAAAGATTTTGGGGATGCCTTCATAATGGAATGGGCCAGGGTTAGTGAATGATCTTTTTCCTAGGAATTTATTCTGTGCATTGGATTAATCAGCTCCCATCCAATTGTTCTTCTTCTCGGTGTGATCTCTTGCACAGGAAACCAAAAATGATTTGCTTCCAATAGTTTGTGGTTATCATGCCATGACCGTACCTGAACGTGGAAGTGGTGTAGTTTTTCGTCCTCTTGAACATTTACAAGCTATTGAGTATAGACGGCCTTCAGTATCAGACCTTGGCTTTTATGGACATTATCCAGATTCATTCGAAACTGCTGAGGTACTGTTTATTATTTGTCTTCGGCCATGCTTTCTCTTATAAATGGTCACTTGATATTTTGATCTTGGTAAAGGTCAATGCAAATTTGGCAGCTGCTGAAGAAGCTTTTGCGCTGTCGATATGGACAACTGCAACTATATGTCGAGTTCTCTCACTTGAATGTGTAATGTCCTTACTAAGAAAAGTTTATTTTCTGCCTGCTGCACTTAAAGTAAGATGGTACTGAACTTCATAAATGGTTCTTCTAGCAGATTTTGGCATTGATTACTGGAGTACTGCTAGAAAAACAAGTGGTTGTGGTATGCCCAAACCTGGTGAGTTGACATATTACCAATGGTAACTACATCAAACCAGAAAATTTAGTTCCTCTTAGATATTCTATGTGCTCTGCTTTCGTTCAGAGATTTTGTTTCAATTGGTTTCCTTTGGTTCATTATGGACCTTGACTGTTCAGGGTGTTCTCTCTGCTATAGCGCTATCTCTTGTTCCCATGATTCGTCCATTTCAATGGCAGAGTTTGTTCCTTCCAGTAAGTTCCATACCTAGAAAATTTTATCTGAGCCCTCATCATTTCTGCCTGAGGTACTTAGGGTATTTTAGTTCTTTTTAGATTTGTGATCTCAATCTGTAATGCCAAACTACAAACCTGCACAGTTGGTATTGAGCTAATTTCTCTCTTAACTTTTTTTTTTTTTCAGATTCTACCAGGGACAATGCTTGATTTTCTTGATGCTCCAGTGCCCTTTATTGTAAGTTCAGCTATACATCTTCTTATCAATCAGACTGAATGGCTTGCAATCCTAATGTTGCATACCTCTTTGTTGATTGGTTTCATTCATTTTTGCTTTACTCCAACATTGGATATATCTCGACAATCTTGGGTGCTCTGGCCTTTGTTGCTATTCTGTGAATGCATGGCAATTTCTTTCTCAATGAATTGGAGTTATAGGAGGAAAATAACCTCAGCCGAACCTTCTCAATTTGGCAGCCGGGGGCATTAGATCTGCAACATAAACCTGTAATTTGTTTTTATTTCAGGTTGGTCTCCAACATAAACCTGCTGATTTGAAGATCAAAACTTCTAATCTTGTCCATGTCAACGTTCTAAAGGACCAGGTATTTTGGGCTTTCTGACAAAGATTAGCAGTCATTTCTCAAATTTTTTTTTTTTGGTTCCATGTCTTTCTGCACTTGTGATTGAGCTTTCTTTACCTCAACTGCCAAAATTTATGATTGTCTGTGAATGAAAAGCTGAAGGGTTTCTACCTTTTTCCTCTTGCAAATTCCAGGTGAAGATGTGTCACTTGCCAACACTTCCACGATATAAAGAGCTTGTCCGTGAACTTGGGCCAATCCATGCTAGACTATCATTTGAAGGTCCAATTGCTAGGAGGCATCCCGTGTATCGGTGCAATGAAGTGCAGGTCTAACTTTTACTTGTATGCAAGCAAAACTTCCCTGCTTGCAGGGTTTTTTCGAAATGATTAGCATCTCTCGCTCTTCATTGGTTTATCCTTCGATGTTCTACTCCCATGCAGAGGCTGATATTCGCCTTTTTTTTTTAATTTTTTATCCATATGCTCAGGCTGAAGCTGCGACACAATTTTTGAACGTCATGAGACGTTACGTGGAGTCTCTTTGTTCAGACTTGAGGTCTCATACAATAACCAGTGTAGAATCAAACAAGGATAGGGTCAGTGAAACTCCTCCCTCTCCTTTCGTTTCGGATATGACATTACTGAAAGTGAATACTTAATTCTTATCTTTATATGCTTATATTGAAAAATCTTTGGTTTTCTTTTCAGGTCTCTTTACTTCTTAAAGATAGCCTCATCGATTCTTTTCCCAGTAGGGACAGACCATTTATTAGGGTAAAACTCCAATTTTCTTTTGGTGTTTTGGCTTTCAATTCCATCGATACGTGTTCTCAACTTGTTCTTGGACTAAGATTCTCTCAGTCAGGGTACCCGCATCTGCAATCTTCACATTTGTATTATTTAGTCAGGGGCTCACGCATGCTTGTTGGTGATGGTGGTGGGTTTTGCAGGTCTTAGTAGATACACAACTCTTTGCCGTTCTATCTGACTCCCGTTTGTCAAGCTTTGAGAATGGAAGGCTCTAAAGTAATCCGTGTTAAGAAAACCAATGCATCAGTGTAGAACTCTAGAAGCTCTAGTCCAAGGCATAACAAGAGCAGTAATACAGTACATCGGAGACCCTGTAACTATTTTAATTTCTGTCTTCCAAAGATTATTCCAACCAAAAGAAGCCACTACGCCGTCAGACGTGAACTGGTTATGCACCCCAAAAAAAGGCAAAAAAAAAAAGTGACCGAAATGGAGTTTTGTGACTCCGTAGTACTGTAACAGTGTTTCCTGCCGCCTGAATATCAATGGCATAGCCGTCCCACTGATGAGATAAAATGAAAAGATCACGATTTATGGTCATTGTGATCTTGGGCAGATAAATTATTCTTGTAAATGCAACGGTGAATAAAGTGTTTTTTTTTTTTTTTGATTTTTGTTAAGAGATTTATTGAACTGCAATTTATATAATGAAAATAATTTTATTTATTTTTTATAAATTTTATATCTTTCTCAAGAAATTTAAAAATAAAAATCTAAAATTTTAATTACTGGAATAACCCCTTGTGGACCTTTTTCTCTTCCTGGGTTGGGCTGGGTGTGTGTAGCTTCTGTAGAACTAGAAACAACACAAGCAGTTGTAATCATAAAAAGCTTCTGGACTAGACATTTTTTTACGGGCCGAGATGATATTTCCTTTTCCTAATCTGGGTTGGATTACTTCACTCCGTGCTTCGTAGATTTTAATCCAGGTAAGATTATTGGGTTGCATCGCCACAGTCCAAAAATTTTCACGGTGATTTTAAAGAATTCACAACTGGTAAATTTCAATGGATCACAAAGATTTATTTTCGCAGATGTCCTCGGAATGACAAAACTGTCCTCGGAGGTGGGCATGGCACCCAGATTCGAAGATGGGCTAAGGCGGAAAGAGAGAACGACGTTGGTTTTTTTAACGTGAGACCCGCATGGCTTAGCCCAAGAAGTGAAGAAAGAGTCACACTCCCCACCCCCACCAACCCCATTTCCGGGGTCTGTGTGGCCACCTGGCCTAAGGTCAAGGAACCAACGGATTCGAATTCTATCACCTCATTCCTTTTTTCTCTCTTGGGTTTAGACTTTTCCAACAGACCCCCCCCCCCCCCAAAAAAGAAAAAAAAAAGGGAAATTGGAAGTCATTGGCTTGAATCGGATCATGGGGGCAACAAAAATTAGATGCCAAAGTTGATCCTCCCATAACTAACCAGTCGGGTAATATACCGAGAGATTTTTCAAAAGCGGTGCCGAATCAAAACCGTTATTCATGATTCGGGATTTTTGGCAACCAAATTGGTACCATATCTCATGAGCAACAAGGATCACTTTTTAGCGTATCCAGATCAGTTTATTCGCTCGCCCTCTCTGCTCGGTTAGCACTGCATCTTGCAATGTTGCCCAATTACCCTTCAAACACCCTTATCAGAACCC